>JAMXBC010000776.1:0-13914 GCA_024138005.1 Lumnitzera racemosa
TGCTAAAATTGAGCTTAAGCTTTGACAATTTTCGGAACCTTAAACTTTCTAAAGCACAAAAAAATAAAGTCCTACTCCATCTTATGTAAGCCTTCTCCAAATCAAACTCGATCATCATTCCCTGCCTCCTAGCACTCCTCTTCCCCAAAATATGAAAACCTCCTAGAAGATAATTATCTTATCCCTAGTTAATTATGTAGGGATGAAGCTTACTTGTTCCAGACTTATCAAATCATTTAGCATGTGTCTAATTCTGTTCACTAAGCATTTATTAACAACTTTGTATAGAGTTTTACATAAGTTAATGGGTCTAAAGTCATTCACTTTGTTTGCTCCAACTTTCTTTAGGATCAAAATATTGAGTGTCTTATTTAGTTCTTCTAACATAGATCTACTTGTCAAAATATCCTTGATTGCATCACAAATCACTACCCCCAACAATATCCTAACATGATTTATAGAATTTCACGTCTAGCCCATGTACCCTCGGCGACTTATAGTTTGCTATGCACCAAAGGCCTCTCTTAATTTTGTCATTTGACCACTCCTTTTCTAGCTCCCTTCTCTCTTCTCCACTTAATTCTCTTTGTCTACTAACCTATCTATGGGGACAAAAGTGTATAGCAATCCTTTCTATTGTGAACAAATCCTCATAAACTTGATAAGTAAATTCTTAATCTCAATTTCCTTACTCACCTAATTATGTGCCAAATCAAATGTTCTTCAATCCTTATTCTTGACCTTTTGGCAATCACACTTGCATGAAAGAATTTGGTATTTCTTTCTTTATGGATAATCTAAGTTGAGCAAGCCTTAGTTGCCCATAAACCTTCTTCTTGTTTCTTGATTAGTTTTAATTCTTTTTGAGCTGCCTTTCTTTGAGAATTAAGGGTTGGCTTAGTTGTTGAAAGAATTGTCTTCTTACTTTTTGAATATGATAAAACTACTTTCCTTTATCTAAATGGCAAGAGTCTAAAAAACCTCTGTATTCCAAATTTCAACACCTCTATAAATTTTTGTGGCAATTGATAAATTGAACCAAGGTCAAATCTAGTTTATAGCCACCAAATCTTCAAAAATGGACGTTTCAACCAGATAGGCTAGAAGTAAAAGGGTCTTAAAGGTTTCGTTCCTCCTCTTACACTTGGCATTGTATTTAGTAGAATCGGAGATGGTCAGATTAGTGTGAAGGCATATAGAAAACTTTTGTTTCAAGAAAAGCTTTCCACCATTCAAAATTACCTCAAGCTTAGTCAAGCAGAGTTTATATCAACTCATTGAGATTCTTGGATCTTTTGGACCAAGTAAAGTAGGGTCCGACGAATCCTAAGTTTTGCCATACCTTAAACATTCGTGCAATTTTGATATGCCATAACTTTATTTTGGTTTAGATCTTACCCAACCATTTCTTATCCCTAGAAAGAATATCATTGAAGTTTCCCATTAATAGCCAAGAGCCATTCAATTTATTTGCCTAGTTATAGAGATCCTCCCATAAGAAGCATCTATTTTCTTAGTTTGTATTGGCATAAATTGCTGAGAAATATTAAGTAAAGTTTGAATGGTGCTAACAGGAAATGTATATCTTATGGATGGCCAAATCTTCAACATTCCAAAGAACTAGGATTCTACCATTGAATTCCTCTACTTTAGATCATAAGAAACGTTGAATCTTAAATAGTCCTTCAACTCAATGGAAGCATCCCTCCCCATTTTTGTTTAAGAAATAATATCCACCCGAAGCTCATAATTTTGAATCAACTCCTTGTTAAGCTTATCTATGGCACTTAACATTGCACTACGTGCATTCTATGCTAGTGCGTTGAAGGGTTTTCATTGTGTTTCCAAAGATAATTTGTCCATGAAATCATTCATAACCTAAAAGTGGAAATCTTGTACCATTGATCACTTGTATAAAGCTGTTGAAAGTGATCAATGGTTATCCTCCATCAGCTTGGCCAAAATGGCATCTACAATATTGCCATTTACATCTCCCATGTTGTGATCAGTGTAGATTATTCTCTCGTTTCCATCATTGATAGGTAAAGGAATTCTTTAGATAACCATCAAATGTTGAGCTTAAATTTTTGGTTTTTTTTTCTTAATTTAATTTAAACTAACCCTATACCTATTTAGTTTAAATCTTTGACTAAAATTAAGGAAAATCTGATTTCTTTATTTTTGAAAAACATTAGCTTACCACTTGGTGGGAACAAGAAAGGCAATTAAATTAGAATCATTGCCATTAGTTTGTATGTAATGAAAATTTTTTCAAAAATTTTAAAGAAACCAGATTCAACAATTTGATGTGTATCTTGTAGACCTTATGTAGGTACCACTTTAACCTTCGAAATTTAGTAATGTATTTCATAATACCTAATTGTTCAAAAGATGAAATAATTTACGTGCATGAATAAAAGAAAAGATAAGTAAATTGATTTATTTACAGTAAAGGGGAAAAAAGAAAAAGAATCGATTTTAAGTTACCCTATAGTTGCCCATAGGTGCCTATGGGATCGAACTTTTCATAGTTCATTTTGGAAAACATTAGTGGGTTGGTGAGTTTAATTTTGAAAACTTGTTTGATTACATTTTTATCCGTTTTATTTTTCTTTAAGAAAAAGACCTAAAAGGGTCCTATTTATTATTTGAAAACCTCTAAAAGAAACATTAGTTTTGGAAAATAAAGTTTATTACTATTTTTTTTTTAATTTTTGAAAACATTTTCCAACTATCAAAGGCTTTTAGTTTATTCTAAAAAAAAAACTCTAAAATAGGCCTTAACTTTTAAAGGTTTATTTATTCCATTTATTTCAAGAAATAATAGATTTATCTAAATGTAAAAGAAATGCTTTTATTTATTATTATGATTATCCAATTTCAAATTTAAAATAAAAACACATACTTAAAAGAAAGAATCTTCTATTTTTGCTTATATATATTTTTTTTATTCTCTTTTTTTTTATAATAAAGTATTTAAAAAAACTTGTTTTAAATATTCTGATGTATATTTTTTCAAAACTGGTTCTTTATAATAAGGAAATTTTTTTTCTTTTCTCTCTCTCTCTCTCTCTCTCTCTCTCTCTCTCTCTTTTAACGAAGTCATTTGAATAAGTGAAATAAAATAAATAAATAAAATAAAAAAGGGAAATTAAAACTAACCTAGCAATAGAGGATGGGTTGTAAACTGAGTAGACGGGCAAGACTCGCGAGTTGATATCAGGTTTTGAGTAGTCCAAGTAGGTTAAGGTTAGAGTTGGGAATTTAGGTTAAGTAAGGAAAAGATATAGGGACGGGTGATGGGGGTAGATATGGGTGGTTTCGAACACAAAAACAAGTGGGGATTAGGTTTTTATGTATATTTCATTGGAGATAAAGGGTATCGAAGTGATGCCATGGCCAATGTAGACATTGGGCATTTTGAAGCAAGGGGGTAGGGTGTTGGTGTTTTGAAGCACCATGAATGTAATCGTGGTATCTGTTTCGATCGGAGATGAGTGGAAGTAAGGGTTTTGATGGGGCTGCAACCAGTGGTTAGGGCTTAGGTTAGTGGCTCAAAAGTAGGGCTAAAGGCATGGCGACATATAAAAAGCATCAAGTTCATAAGCTTAGTGCATAAGGATCAGGTAGTGTAATCTTATCTCAAGAAGCTGTGAATATGCACAAGTTCTAGAGAGACAAAGCTTGTGTGAGTAGAGTAAGAAAGCTTCGATAGCTTGTAATTGAGATAAAATGAACTGTGATTGGTCTTTAAAGATGAAGTTTGATCTCTATTTATAAGTTTTGAAGCTTGAAACGAGCTTGGAAGGTCCAGACGTGGAGGATTTGAGCCATGTGTTTATTAGCAATTCTTGCTTAAATCATCTTCACAACTTAAAGAAACTTCTTATTTGAGTGAATAAAATGGGTAGGAAGAAACTAATAATTGTCATTCATAGCTTAAGGTCAATTATTTCTGTCAAATAAGCTCAGATTTGACAACTTAGCTAAACAGTGTTGGTAATTTTTTCCCAATTTCAAGCTTAGATTTGACCTTCAAAATAGATGAATTTAGATAGGAAAAGAGGTAAAATGCATAGTATCACATGTCAGCAATCCAAAAATAAGTATTTGGGCTGATTTTGATGAAAGATGAAAGAAAAAAGGCTAAGAAGAGAGAGGCTTGAACATAGCAAGTTTGAGAGTCTACTATTGTTCTTGCCATGAAGAAGACATTAACGGGGCTTTTATGTAGCACTACATTAGCTACGTGGACTGGCAGATGGTCACCATGCATAGGGTATGATATGCAGCACAATTTATCATGATACGTAGCCTTTAGGATGTAGTAAAAGCAAAATGCGGTTATGTACATCGAATGGGAATTAAACTTAAGACTTCTCCTTTCCTTTAGCTACAAGATCAAATGCTTAACAATAGCCAATAGCCCATGCTTTGACTTATATTGCAAACAAAATAAATTCAAGTCATCTATCTAGGCTTAATTAAAAGGCGAGAAGTCGCCAATGGCTAAAACACTATTAGTATAAAAGCCTATTTTATACCAATTATTTTTATTGCTTACCTTTTTTTTTTTAGTTTTCTCATCCTTTTTATTTTTTATTTTTTGAAAATTTCCACTTCTTTTTCTTTCTATTTTTTAATTTTTAATTTTTGTATCTTTTCTAATTTCTAACTTGCTCTTTTTTCTTTCCACAAATAGGACTCCTTGTCTTTATTCTTAAAAAAGGAAAACTAAACTACAAAGGGGGCAAAAAAATGGAATGTTATAGTTGTCTCTCTTTGTAGTGAAGTTTGAGTAAAATTTTGTTACAAAGACAAAAGGAGATACCATTTTGCCTTAGAGATAAACTTGCCCTAAGAAGTGCCATAAATAGTTAGTTATCTTAGTCTTATCCACTTGGGATTAGGTGAAAGGTGAAAGATGTTTTAAAAGAGAAAGAAGGTACCTTAAGAGCTCATTGAAATATAAGAGTCGATTTTCAAAAAGGTATAATGCCCTTGAGTTAGCCACTTGTGAGACCTTAGAAAATTGGCTAGTAAGCTTATGATTGGATGGTTCAAATTTAATATGTAAAACTTTTGGTGATTGTGAAAATTGTCTAATCAAGCATAAATTTTACAATGAAGCTAGGAAAATTAGTCGAGACAACTCCATGAATCTAGATTTAAGAAAATAAAATAATCATATAGCAAATTCATTAGGTATAAATATAATATTCGTTATTTATAGAAAACGTGTAAAACAAGTTCTAATAATTAGCAAATTATTAGAAGACGAAGAAGGAAAGAGTAAGTAATCTAGGTCATTTGTTGACTTAGAAAGTATACACTTTATTACTAGATTAAGCTGCTCACAAAACACGATCCCTGAAGTATTTGGTAGAGGAACTAGTCTAGATTGGTAGGATCTCGAAGTGCCAGATGTTACTATTAGACTTTGACATCACATATGTGAACCATAATTTAGTTAGGGGGTAAGCCTTAATTGATCACTAGTTTGAAACCTACTTGAAGATACTCTTCGAGAAGTGCAAATTAGATTTTGCAATGAAAATATCTTAGTAGTTGAAGATGATTCCAATAAAGAAATAGATAAACCCCACCCCCCCATAAAATGGAAGATGTTCTTTGATGGATCTACCAATGTGTTTAGGTGCAGAATTAGGGCAATACTAGTATCCTCGACAGTACACAATTTCCGATAGCTATGAGACTCATTTTTCTATACACCAATATTATTACTAAATACGAAGCATGCATCATGAGACTTAAAATGGCTTTGGATAAAGGGATATAAGAACTAGAAGCATATAAGAATTCTTCACTCATTATTTATCAAGCTCGAGAAGAATACAAGATGAAAGACCCCAAGCCAGTACCTTACCACCAGCATTTAATCGAGTTAGTGAGAAGTTTGAAGAAATTGCAATCACATACATCCCGAAGACTCATAATCAATTTGTTGATGCTTTGGCTGCTTTAGTATCCATGATTCAGATATTTAGTGGGGTAGAAATTCAGCCTCTTAGATCGAAATCGAAGAGAAGCCTACCTTTTGTCTAGCAATTGAGGATACAAGTGATGAAAAACCTTGTTATCATGATATCAAAATGTTTTTACAACAAGGCACATACCTTAATAAGATGGAAAAGAAGGATAGGAAGATGATTTGGAGATTAGTCAACCCAATTCTTAATAAGTAAATCCACCTTGTACTTGCGATCGTTTGATGTACACTTTAATGTATGTAAATGAAAGAGGTTGAAGTTTTGATGAAAGAAGTACACAAGGAATATGTGATCCTTACATAAATGGCTATATGCTTCCTAAAAAGATTATGAGATTGGGATATTATTAGTCAACTATAGAGGGAAATTGCATCAAGCATGCTAGGCACTACCACCCGTGCTAAGTCTATGTAAACAAGGCAAATGCTCGCCTCAAGAGTTACATACACTATTTGTACCATAGCCATTTTCAATGTGGAGTATAGACATCATTGGCCTAATTACTCTAAAGGCATTTAACGGTCATTGGTTCATACTGGTAGCCATTGATTATTTTAGTAAGTTGGTTAAAGCCTCATCTTATTCAAATGTTACCAAAGGATTGGTGGTTAAGTTCATCATGAGGGACATTTTGGCTCGATACAGGACTTTAGAGACAATTATTATCGATAATGGCTCAAATCTCAACAACAAACTCATGTCAGTTGTATCGATAGTTTAAGATCATCTACAAGAATTCCACTCCCTATTGACCTTATAAACACTCTATTTTTGCCCTCTCTATTTTAAGATAGGGTAAAAGGTTTTAATTTAGGAAATATAGAAAGATAAAAAAAGTAGAAAATTTACAAAAATAAGAAAATGCAAAAGTGAAAAAAATGAGAAAATTTAGAAAAAATACAAAAAAATAGGAAATTTAGAAAAAATTACAACAATATAAAATTCAAAAAATTTAAATATAAAGTAAGAAAAAGAAAAAATAATAATAATAATTTAGAAAAATAAAGGAAACTAGGATTCATGCTTTAATGTTTTCATTTTTTTCTTTTTATTTTATTTTTTATTAGTTATTTTTAATTATTTAAAATAAATAAATAAATAATAAAAAAAGTAGCATTGCAAATTGGACTAGGTTTGAACCTAGTCCTTAGGAATCAAATTAGAACCTAAGGCCCTTCGATTGTAGAAATTGCAGTACGCGCCCTTTTTTTTTCCAACAGACGCGTAATATGTACCCAGCACATGACTATGCGCCTGCTTTAACTTTCTTCCTATTTCTTAGCTGATTATTCAGTTTTCTTTCCCCTTCGTGCAGGTAAATTGAAGACCATTTTAGACCTTTTTTTTATACGATTCCATCCAATTAATGATGGAATCATGGAGAATACGTGACCTAGCTTGAATAAATCCCAAACTTCATCCATATTCAACCAAAATTTGACCTTAAATTGGCTCCAAAAAATGAAAAAACCTCAAAATCTGGCATCCCCATTCATGGCCGATTTCTCTATTAATGAGCTTTCCAAGATTGTTCAGTAGAGATTAGTATATATAGGGGCTTGTAGACTTTTTTTCAACACAAAGCTCGATAAAAAACACTCCATGCAAGTTCAAATATGAGCTTCCTCTCTTTACCACGATTTCTTTCTCTCTCTACGTAGCATTTGTCACAGCAGTTTCTGACAAAAATCACCACCACTACGAGCTTTAATACCCTTGAAATACTAAGACCTAACCTCTCTTTCATCTTTAGAAACCACCATCATAGCACCCATATCTAATCGCAACCACCCAAGCTTCGATCACTACCTAAACTATTGTAGGATACTAAGGCGTTGTTGCTAACCCTACTAAGTCCAATTAGAGACTCATAAATCCAACTTTTCCCATTCTTTTTGGTGAGCAAATCATCCTGAGTCAACCCCAAGGCTGTTGTGGCTCTTCAACCCAAGTAGAGCTTCGCCCTGGATTGACGAATTGACCTTACTTAACCTTGGTTCGATTTTGCTTAGTTTTGTGTTTTTTTTACTTTACTTGTATCTATAAAGTTAATAAAAAAAAGAGAGAGAAAAAAAGTTTAGTTTAGTTTATTCTTTGATGCATAAGTAAAAATGAAATAAAGAAAAATTAAAAATAATGATAAAAAAAAGTGTTTATAACTTAAAAAAATTCACTTTTCAAGTAAATATAATAATCAACCACTTTTTTGAATTACGACTATTTCAAAATTTTCCAAAAATAAATTGATTAAGACCCTTTGGAGATTTTCTTTAAGTAAACAATCAAATAAAAAACATAAACATGACTATTTTCTTAAGTAAAAACAACTAATACACTAAAATTTTACAAAAAGACTATAGAAGTCTAATTCCGAATAGCGGGTACGTAGGTACTCATAACAATTGTGAGACGACTTAAAATATGGAAAGTTTCTTTTTTCATCTTTTGTAAATAATCAATTTAATTAACTTAGTTGCACATGATATTATTTATTGTTTGGAAATTGAAATCTAAAAAGTGTATTATTGAAAAGTGAAATTAATTTCTAAAAGTTAAAAAGTAGTATCCATTTAGGGTTTAATAGTAGAAACAGATCTCTAATTTTAAAACCATTTTAAATTAGTTTTATCGAAAAATCAGTAGCTAAGTTATAACTAATCCACCAAATTGGTTTATAACTTAACTTTTTTTCTTAACTTCGTCAGGTGGTGACTTGGAACAATTTTTAAAGAAAAACTAATTTTCTTTAATGCTTAGTTGAGGACTAATATTAAATGGGTTAGGGTTTAATATTGGTTAAGTTAAGGAAAATATTAAAAACCAGACTCAACAAACCTCAGATGAACGGGGCTATAGAAGCGGCTAGAAAAATCTCAAGAGAATCATTGAAAAGATGGTTGTTACATATTGAAATTAGCATAAAAAATGTTACCATTTGCAATCATGGCCTATCAAACTTTTGTCAAAACATCAATAAGGGCAATACTCTACTCTTTAGTATATGGTACTGATGCAGTATTACTAGTGGAAATCAAGATCCCATCTTTCATACTACTATAAAAACTCCAATGGATGAGGGTGATTAGGTGAGGAAGTATATTGAGCAAATTGAATTTAATTGATGAAAAAAGATTTGAAAAACTCGAATCATAATCAATGTTATCAGTAAAGAATGGTTTGAGCTTTTAACAGGATGGTGCAGCCCAAATTTTTAATGAGGGTGATGTGGTATTAAGAAAAGCTCTCATAAATGTACAAGATTCCAAAGGGAAGTTTGCTCTAAATACGGAGGTCCTTATATTGTGAAAAGAGTACTACCTAAAGGGCCTTTAATTTTTCACAAATAGATGGTTCGGATTTGAGAGACTTTATAAACGTTGATGTAGTGAAGTTGTACTACTTATAAAAATCAATGGAATTTTACTTAGATTATAAAAATGCAAGTAATCTTAAATATTATTGTGGTTTAATTTTCATTTTTTACAAGCAAAGTCAATATTTGTAAACACCTCATTTTTGTTCCCCTTATATGTTTATTTTTATTGTTTTTTAGAATAGGAAAAATAGTCCTAGTTGAGAAAAAGTTCAAAAAATAGAAAATTTAGAAAAAAAGTAAATATTAAAAAGAAGAAAAAGAGAGAGATAGATAATTTAAAATAAGAAATGGAAATTTAAATAGCTTTAGTTTTTCAATATCATTTGGGTTGGGTTTCAAATAAAGATTTTGCATAAAGGGTGTTGAGCCTTGGTTGGAAATTAATATACCTCGAGCCACCTAGTCCATATAGGTAATTTGATTGCATATATGAACAAGGTATAGGCCAACAGTCTAATGCTAGTATACTTAGACTTTGCATAGCATATGGGCTAGAGGTTCGAACATGGAACAAGTGAAAAGAGTTATGAAAAGTAAATTCGTTCTTGAACACTACGAGTAAGACACTTCTGACGTCTCCAAGACTTGAGATAAGGAATAGATCAGTAGGTGAGTATATTTAAGGATTTCAATTGCTTATGATCAGATGCGATGTTGATGAGCCCGAGATACGGACTATAATATGGTTCATTTTTGGGCTAAGGACTGAAATTGGTAACATAGTGGAAATATAGAGGCTTGGGACCCTAGATGAGACCATTTGAGTAGCATAGAGGGTTGAAAGTCTGAGGCGGAATCAAATTAGCTAAATGTTGAGCAGCTAACCAACCAATTAAAGGTATCGCTTTGAAAACCTTGTACTCTTTTATCATTTTGTTACCTAAACACCATTCAGTTGTCCAAAGTATCTCCTTAGCTTACATGTCTTGAAAATATTGAACCCAATAATTAGTAGATATATTTTCAAGTAAATGGATCCATTCCTCAAAGATTTGATGAGATCATACTATTGCATGAACTTAACTTGGTTAAAATAAAGCCAGTGACTTCTTATGTGAGTAATAAACCATAACATGCTTAGCACCATGTTAGTCTTCAAATCCCCATGTTTCTTACTTTTGAGGTGGCTCAGTGGACAAATCTATTCACCAGGAGAGTGAGTATATATGACTTCACTTCCAAGAATAGGGCTACCATTTCTACAATCCTAAAGGAAATGCGGTGCAACTCATCTAGGAATAGGATGGCATTAAAGATCACTAAAATATAAGCGTTGACCTAAAAGTTGGGGCCAAGTTTTGGATCTATACAGAAAATATCTCATTTCTCTTTATACTTCAAATTAGTGGGGAACCAGGGGAATGATGTCATCTATCTAAATGGCTTTCCTTTTAACCAAGATCCCTTTTTTTAGTCTTCCTTTCTCCCAGTAACTTACTAAAAATATCACTAAAACATAAGCGTTGACCCAATGTTGGTGCCAAGTTTTGGATTTATACAGAAAATATCTCTTTTCTCTTTATACTTCAACTTAGTGGAGAACCAGGCGATGATGTCATCTATCTGAAAGCTTCCTTTTAACCAAGACCCGTTTTTTTTTAGTCTTCCTTACTCCCAATAACTTACTAAAGATTTTGGTGTAGCGGTTTTAAAGGGTCTGGAAAACATAGATGCCCGTTAGTGATATTTGGGGAGCCCAAGAGCAATTGGGAGTATTTTTCGATGGTTGGACTTAGTTAGTGAAAGCTCAAAACAAAAAGTGACAGCTTTAAGCTTCTGAAATGTACAAAGGCCCGTATCAGAGTAATGTTTGGAGTGATGTTTGTAGGATAAGATAGGCCCAATCTTATTTTTGATAAATTCTTGCTTATCTGGGCTAAGAGTTGAAGCTAATCTCAAGCGATGTCTAGCGTTCAAGGGGTAAATGGACAAGGCTCTCCTTGAAAGTAACCAAAGTAGAGCTAGTTATCTTTACAAGAGAAAATGTTACATCAAAAGCCTTTTTTAATCTTTACATTTTAATTTTACAAAGATAATTAAAAGGGAATTTACAATGGGTATGTTATAAGAATAAACAAAAAGGGAAAAATAAAAGGGAAAAAAGAATACAAGGGAACTAGATGGCTCTACAATTGCAAGTTCTTTATTCGAGGTGGCCACATTATAGGTTTCTTGCCATTCCTTTAAAAAAGGTTTCATGTATGCAAAAGGGTAGGTTTTAAAGGTTTTCAAGGTCTGTGACCTTACATGTTTTCGCAGAAACGGTTCCTTCGTCACTTTGGAACTCGAGTGGGAAAACTTGTGCGAGTAGAGTGAGAAAGCTTCTTTAGGCTTATAATGGAGATGAAATGAATTGAGATTGGTCTCTAGAGACAAAGTTCAACCCCCATTTATAGTTTTTGAAACTTGAAATGAAGCTTTGAAGGTCCATACATGGAGGTTTTTGAGCTACATGTTTATGAGTTGTTCTTGCTCAAATCATCTTCACAACTTTAAGAAATTTTTTATTTGATTAAATAAAATGAATAAGAAGAAGCCATAACGTCATTTGCCAATTTAAGGTCGATTATTTTGCCCAAAAAAGCTTAGATTTAACAAGTTGGCTAAATTGTGTTTGGGTTTTTTTTTTCCTGATTTCAAGCTTAGATTTAACCCCCAAAATGGATGAATTTTGACAAGAAAAGAGGTGAAATTCATAGTATTGCTGTCAACAATCTTAAAAAAATTAGGGATTTAGGTTGATTTTGATGAAAGATGGGAAAAAAAAAGTTTAACAATAGAGAGGCTCAGCATGGCAAGTTTGGAGATTCTATAGTTGTTTTGGCCATGAAGAAGACGCTAACATGTCAAGTGGACCATAGATGTTGATACATATAAGGTGTGACATACGACCTAATCATAGAGTGATACGCGGCCTTTGGGATGCAGTAAAAAACAAAATGCACTTATGTGCATTGATGGGAATCGAACTCAAGACTTCCTTTTCCTTTCACTACAAGACCAAATGCTTAACCAATGAGCCAATTAGCTCATGACCAAAGTTATATTGCAAACAAAATAAATTTTACCTATCTATCTAAGCTTTAAATAGAAGGAAAGAACTTATCTATGGCTAAAATAAAACTCATAAAAAATGCTAAAACAATTAGTAAAAAAAACCTATTTCTATTTAAAACTTATTTTTATGCTTTTCCTTTTTCCTTTTTCCTTTTAATTTTCTTCTTTTATCCTTATTTAAATTTTTATTATTTTGAAACTCTCCTTTTTTTATATATATTTTTCAAATTTTAACTTTTTGCTTTTTTTTTTCTCTAAATTTCTAACTCTCTCTCTCTCTCTCTCTCTTCTTTTTTCAAAAAGGAACCCTTGTCTTTTTTCTTAAAAAAGAAAAACTAAACTACAAGAGAGTGCAAAATGAGATGTCTAACACTGTCACGCCCCGAAGCGGTTAAAGTTGTAACAGCCCCGCCGTGTAAACCATTCTAAGATAGAAGTTGGCCTTACAACCGCTATCTTAGACCTGACTACACAAGGCGTCCACGACTAACCTGCTTTGAAGTAAACAATTTGTAATTTAAAAAAATTCATTTACCTAAGGAAGTGAGAAAAGTTATATATAAAACACCATAATTCATTATTACATTATTCCCGAAAAGAAAAGTAATAACATATGTGTTTGATTCTTCAATGTTTTTCCCCACTCCCCAGGATCCCCGCAGTTGCTAGCTTTAAAGTAGTTGTTGCCGCTTCTTAGTCAGCACCTGCAAGACGTCTTAGGGATGTGAGCAACCATAACTCAGTAAGTTAGGACGGAGGACTTAAAATATACCATACACACAATAAGGTTTTCAATCACTTATTAGGGGGCAATGCATGTGCAAGCAAATGCCATCACACGACATTGTCCGGCCCGTTGTTGAGATTAAGAAATTGAGCCGCTCTAATCCGGGTTGAGGAGTTACCGTTAATGTAACAGCTTACAACCAAACCCAGGCTTATGTAATGGAGACCTTACTCCTCCCGTACTTTCCTTCGAACCACTGTCTTCAACCCCCGTCGCAACCTCCTCTCCTATCACTTAGTTCAATTTAGGATAAGGAATGGACCATTTTGCAATCCTGCGCTATCTCTTTCGAAGGGGTTGGTATTTGGCCGAGAGTCCTAAGTTCCCCTAATGAGTTGCCATGCATATCCGATTATGATTACTGGTCATATATTTAATTAAGTCCATTTAAGGGGATCAATCATTTCATACAAATCATACAATACATGCTAGAGCAACGACAAAAAATCATAGCATCACCCATAATCAAGCACATGCACACATCTAACTATCTAACAAGCACAACCAAGCACAATCTCAAGCCTCCTAAAATACGGCATTGATTAATCCCAACTTACCTCGACTCCTCGCTCATTCACTCGAGGTCCGATTGCTCAAGCCATCACCAAACCCCTAACACAAAAGGGTTTAATTTTTCATATAACATTTTTAGGTTCATTTTATCCCATAACGCTTTTTGTTAG
>JAMXBC010000777.1:0-13888 GCA_024138005.1 Lumnitzera racemosa
TTTCTCTAACCGAGTTATGGTGTCATTGAAAGGATCTTTCCTGGGTCTAATCAGGTTCCCCATGTAGTTTGACCTCTTCTACATGATTTATCATTGAAGTGTTAGCCAATTCTAAATTTTAAAATTCCCAAACCTTGCTCTGACTCATTGTGAGGCTATCTAGCTTCCTTATCAACACTCCACCTTATGTACTAAAGCAAAAGTGGCATCCAATTCATGTTTTCCTGCTGACTTTCTTTTTCTTCCTCCTATAGATGACCACTAATAATGATTATGGCCATGTCTTCAAATAATTGAATCTATTGCTCGAGTGACTTAGGTTTCAGGCTTCTGCCAGTACTTGCATCAGTGAGTTGCTTGGTGGTGTAGTTAAATCCATTATAGAATGTCCTAAACTTGATGCTAATCTAAAAGACCATGATAAGGATACTTTTTTAAACAACTCTTTCCACCTCTCCCATGCTTTCAATAGAGTCTTTGAATCCATTTAATTAAAAGAAAAATATCTGCCCTTAGCTTAGCTATCTTTGAGGGTGGGAAGTATTTTCTCATAAACAATTCAGCCTTTTTCTTACTAAGTATTAATGAATTCCATAACATAGAGTTAAGCATTGCCTTGCATTGGACCCTAGTGAAAATGAAAATAGCTTAAGTTTGATAGCATCCTCAGAAACTCCACCTATTTTAAAATATGCTACAAAATCTCCAAGAACTACTACAAATGGTTGTTGGGGTCTTCGTCACCAACCCATCAAACTGAATACATTGCTAGATCATTTGAATGATACTTGGCTTGATTTCAAATGTATTGGCTTAAACTCTGGGCCAAGCTATACTGGTACTAGCCCCATCCAGGTTAACCCTACATAATCTAACTTTGTCCTAAGAGCTACAAGTAGATTTACCTTGCTCGTTTCTCGCTTATACTACATTTCGATTTCCCTCAAGATAGGGGTCCAAAATCAATGGTGGATCACCTTGGATACCATCTTCCAGATTTAAGAATTGATTTCCTATTGGTAGCTCGGGGTTTGATATGGTTATCATTTTGGATCTCAACGGTTTTTTATGCTCATACTTCCTTATTAGCTGATACTTGCTTCTCAAAATACTCTCGAACTTTCTTTAAGTTACTTCTAAAGTATTCTCTAGAGTTCAGATCGAAGTCAATTAGATCATAGTGCTGCTTCGAGTCATAAACTGCAATTCAACAAATAATCAAATATGAGCACAAGTGTTCGATTAAACTACTAAAAATTATAAAAAGAAAAACAAAGGCTAAAAGAAAAAGGAATCCTAATGTTCCTAATGATGATGTCGATTCTCCCCAGCAATGGCGTAAAAAACTGATTGCCTCTTTAGAGCTTCCGAGTTTTATAATTTATAAACCTATATTCTACTCGGGTTTTGACAAGAAAGTGTATCTATCGGTTTCTTAGAACAGATGATAAAAGTCGTCTCCAGTGGAAAATGACTCAAAACTAGTACTTAATAATTTTTTCCCATTATCTAGTAGTCAAATTTATTAAGTGATCAATTATTAAGACACTAATCGTTAACTAAACTACACTAATCCCACAACCCAAGTGATTAATACAATGATTACAAGAGCAATTATGAAAAATATACTTAACATGCAGACTTGCTTCATCACTTAACATAATCTTACCAAAAATACTTTTTATCCTAATACTTGTTAATCGCAGGAATTTTACAGTACATAAGCATTCTTCCCCAAAACTACTTACTTCTAATCCTAATGTGTCTATTGGAAATCTTTCCTAATTAACAGCTAACTTAGAACGCATTAAATTCGTATTATGTATCGATTCCCCTAAGCATGCAAAAACTTTTCTAATAATATCTCTATTATCAAGAGTAAGTTGTTCCAATGAACTAGATTCTATTTACTAGAATCTCTCCTCGACATATTCTATTGAAATCCATCCTAAGTCCATGTCGTGCACTACATTATACTTAGATTTATTAAAAAACTTCATCGAAGTTAACAAACATCAGGAAATTTCTTTTTCAAGTACTTGTTCATACTAAGTGATGTAGCAAGCTTAACGGATACTTACATATATTAAACAACAACACAAACTAATAGGAAATACAAATTTAAATTTGAAATAAAACATGGAATAAGTTAAAAATAAAAACCCCTTTTTATTCAATTGAATAAGTCTAACGAATACATGAACAACAAATTCCCATTGTCTCTTTTGAGTAATTTTGGGAAAGTTCAGTAAAATACTTAGATAACTAATACAAAAGACAATAGAAAAATACAACTGAGTACAAGGATGGGTAAATGAAGTTTTTGTGGGTAGGTGATCTGTTATTCTTAATGATTTTCTACTCCAATCAAATTTTACGTTTGAATTTGATTATGATGCCGATGATGATTTTAGGGAAAGATCTCCTTTCTCCACAAGTTGTGGTATTTTTTATTCTTCTAGTCAAAGGATTGGATCTACTCCTCACGGCATCACTTGACGTTTTCTACATATTGTTTCGTATGAAAAGGTTGAAAAAAAGAGTTATCCCCCCTTCTATCATGCCCATGACTCAGGCGTGATAGTCTCAAAAGACAATATTTTCACCAATCACAGCCGTTTTTGAGATTATGAACCCCCTCAACGCATTATTAGATATCATCACACCTGTGACAATGGTCATGATCATCCTCCTACTTTTCAATCGCAATCGTGATTGACAGCGGAATCGTCAATACTTTCTCTATTACGGTCGTGATAGGGGGCATGATATGGTTTAGATTCTTCATTACTTCATTATTACCCCTAGGGTTGATGTTACTTCACTAATTTCTTCTCCTTATAGTCGTAACTGACTAGAAAGTTGTTGTTCTTAGGGATAATTCATCCCCTTGCTTGTGTTTTGCTTAAAATCCATATTTTATACAATTAAGTACCCAAACTAAAGAGTTAAATCACATTTATGATCAATTCATGCTTAAACAGCCTTGAAAGTGCAAAGAAAATTATATTATAAATGTTCGAAGGGTATGATGGAGTTGAGCAAGCTGGTATAACAACTCTTCTCCTAGGCCACACTTATGGAAGGTTCCTAAAAAATTTAAAGTACTTGACTTCAAAAAAAACAATAGGATAGGATGCCTTAAACTGTACGGCTAACTATAGGTATGTAAGGTGGGAAAGTTTATAGAATATGACCAACTCATGGTCAAAACTTCAAGACATCTTAATTGCCTTACTTTGACTTAGTAATCCTAATTCGATCTAAATCAAGTGAACACATAGGAAAAGTTAGCTAGAGCATTTTATATCAATATAGGTTTTAACGTTGAAGGGGCGCCAACCATGATAGATTTGGTTTGCCCTAAGGAAGAGGTACGATGAATCTTTTAAAGAGTATGCCTAAAGGGGAAGTCCTTAGCTGCAAGGGTAACTACCCCTATGACTAAGAAAGAACTAATTTTAACTTTATCAATACTCTTGAGAGACCCTATTTCTCTCATCTGATTAGGTAAGACTCTTATATTTTGCCCGAAGTAGTAACAATACTGTACTGGATTGAAAGTACCGTCTCCTTTGGCAAATTACAAGAGACATTAAATAGAAAACCACCCTCTGTTGAACTTACCACCAGTAACCCCAAAGAAGCTACTGTCAACATGGTCAATTTGAAAACCAAACCAAACCCACCCGAGTCTCTTTTAGGGAAAACCCTCTACAGCTTAACAGTAATATAGAAGCAAACCATGTTAACAAGACCCTAAGGCAGTTTACTAAAATACCCTTCCAATTAGTTAAGTACATGAAAAACTAAGAAAAGTCAATCTGCTCCATTCTAAGGTTTCCCCAATAAAAGGTATAAGCTAAGATTTTTTTTATCCCAATGCAAGGTTTCAGTATCATCTGGGGGCAAGTGGACCGTTCAACTGACTCATGTTGGAGGTTAAGGAACAAAATTCAAGACTTAATTAATAAAGGGGGGGGGGGGGGGGAATCCAATTGGATTTGTGGAGGATCCTCTTCAAACATCAATAACAACCCCTTGCCTAACCATGTGCCCATCATCAATATGAATTTGATAATTCATATCTCGCTATCAACATGAATAGTTCAAATTGAGAGCCTTAAGTCAAATTAAAATATACAAGCAAGAGGAAATAAGTTCCACAGATAAAAGGTACACTTTCCCTATCCTTTAGCCCCTAAAAATTATAAAACTTCCCTTCTCAACTACTAGGCATAAATTAGGGGCAATTAGCTCACTTATAGGAAAGATTACCCGCTCTATAGAATTTAATGATCTAAGAGAAGACTTGAAAAAGAAGGCTGTATTGGAAAAACTAAACCAAAGAACCAGTTGAACATGAAGAAGGATTGTCTACCTTCACTAAGATAATTAAGTCTAGTGAGTAAAAAAGTAATGGATCAGCTCATTAAGACTCCAACATAAATATCCCTCATGATTTTATTAATGGCATCAGAACCGCATTGGGAAGCTTTTTTCCCAAAAAATTGAGGGGAAATCAAAGTCTCTCACGAAATATCGACCCAAAGTATAGGTTTCACCAACTCTATCCTTAACTATGGATAAGATTTCTTTCTCTACCAAGAAACTAGGCAAAGAAGGTAACCAGGACTAACCCTTTTTATTCATAATATAGGACAAACAATATCACACGATAAGATTCTCATTAACAATAGGTCTCTATAAATTTTCCTTCTAGCTCCCCTAATCAGTAAAAAATGATAAAACTACTATCAAGCTAAGTTGAAAACAATAAAGGTTTTTTGACGAATCTAAAGGGAAATAAGGGGAGATCGACTTCCCAAATTGACTTTGGCCCACAGTGTTCAACATCCAATCTATTTTTAAACACCCCAAGGACCTTCAACTTTTATTGGGTGCCCTTTAGATACATTCAAAAAGGGGCCAACCTTCGAGTCTTCACAAAGGGTTAAGTTAATCTCCAAGGCAAGTCATAACAACTGGGGGACCAGGTTATAAAAATAAAAGAAAAAACCCATCCCCTATATTGGCATCGAGGAGAAAAGGGATTTTTGGGCTCTAAATTTTTAAAGAGGTATCAGATCACTAATTGAGAAAAAGATGAGAAACAAAGTCAAAGAAGCCATTTAAACCCTTGGGGCTGGGCTACACCCAACCTCGATGATTTCCTACCTTTAAAAAAACTTCATCTGGGCCAATTTTAGAATTTAAATTTTGCCAAGAGGATACCTCTATAAAAATAAAATAACTACTCATCTAACAGTCCCAGCCTAAAATTGGTTCAATCCTTAGAAAAGCAAAATCTTCCCAGGGGAAAGGGGAATCACGGCTAATATTTTCTGAAATTTTGTAATAAACTACCTTTTTTTACAAATAATTTACTTAAAAAAAGCTTCCCCTAAAAAAGGGAAATAATCTCTTTTCATTCTTTCTTCCTTGCACCTTTCTTTTACATACTTTCTTTCCTAATCAATGCCTGAAAAAAAGGGTATGGATATCTCGTGCAAATAGGTAAGAAAATATTGATATCACCTCCCGCCCTACAGGTTAGCATCGAGAGTGATGTTTAATGGCCATAGTGGGCGACAAAAAGTTGGGAAAAACACGAAAGAGTAGTATTTTTTATTTACAGCAAATTGAGATGATTAAAGTTGGACTAATGACAAGCCAAAAAATTGAAAATTCGAGGGTTTGAAAAAGAACAAAAGGATAAAATGATCATACTACTATCTAATACCAAGATTTTTTGCAGGGCTTATGAAGAATTCTAGATTGTAATCCATTAAACGGGTCCCTCGCTTACCCACCGAGAGGGAAACAAACCTAAGAAACAAAAATTAAGAAGAACTAACCAAATGTCCTATTGAAGATTAAGGAAAAACAAAAATTTTTAAGGTTTTTTTTATTGGGTTCATTAAACTTTAAAGGGGAACAACATAGTTCCCCCCCAAGAAGAAAAATAAAAAGCAAAATGTATGGTTTTTTAGACCTTAATTTAAACAACCCCTAAGAAACCCCCTTCCCCTTTTATTGATGTCTTGGTCGATAACCACCAAAAAATCATCTTTTCTCTTTCATGGATGGGATTTTTTTGGACATAATCAAATTCGAAGTCCAAAGAAATAAGGCTAAGACAACATTTACATAACTTAGGCCTTTTTGTTACAAAAAATCCCTTTGGGAGTAAAAAATTTGGGGTAACTTATCAAATGGCCCATGGTAGAAATCTTTTACAACATGATGCACAAAAAGTTGAAGTATATTTGATGATATATTGTAAAATCTAAGGGAAAAAGAAAATCATGTGGTAATCTAAGGGGAATGTTTTTTAAAAATTTAAAAAAATTTTAATTAAATTCAACCCCAAAATGTCCTTCGAAGGACTTTAAGGAATTAATTTAAATTTATAATTAGCCAAAAGAAAAAGAAGTGGACCTTGATAAAGTTTAAAACAAAAGTTGACTTCCCCATCCATGTAACTCAAAGAAATCAAAAGGGTTTTTTGTCATTTAAACTAATAGCCCAGTTTTATTTCAAAACCCAAAATAATTTTTCGCTCTTTTTTAAATTATTTCAAAAAGAAGCTAAGATCAATTGGATGAAAAATGCAACAAGCCTTTACAAGATTTAAAGAGTACCCCATAAACCCCTATTTTTTTGGGAGCTCCAAAAACCCAGAAGCCTTTATTCCCCAAATTGGGAATATTACTAAATCCGTAGGGGATATGCTTTGTTAAAATCAAAGAAGGAAAAAAAAAACTGTATATTTCTTGAACAAAAAATTTTCTAAAAGGGGAACATAAAAATTCAGAAATTGAAAGAAAAACTATGCTTTTGTTTGGGTAATGCATTAGCCAAACAATACAACCCCCTACTACCAGGTTAAATTGCTGACCACCCATCCCTTGAAGTACGGGCAGAAAAATAAACCTTTAATTATAAAAACTCAAAGGGAAAAATGTTACTATAAAAGTTAAAATTTACGTATTAAACGAATTCAGTCAAGGACAAGTTTTAATAGATTAGTTTAGCAAAAATCCCTCCATAATACCCCAAGGGGTATAAGCCCAATTTCCTCGATGGGGATTTTTTTGGCATCAAGGAAGCTCTAATAAAGAAGAAGATGAAAACCAATGAAATGGAAAGGTTCTTAAAATGGGTAGCTAATGTGTCAATGTGGAAGGGGGAAATACTAAATCCCTTAAATATTTAAATACCCTATGGCATAAGGTTTGTTTCCCATCACTAACAATATCACTGAATATGAAGCTCATCTGGACTCAAAATGGCCCTATAAAAAATATTTTAAGAATTAGAAGGTATGGGAACCCTTTACTCATTATCAACTAAGTTTTGGGGGAAAACAAGATAAGGATCCTAAGCTATAAAATTTTTCACTGGCACTTAATAAATTGTAGAGAAAATTCAAAAAAACACCTTTAATCACGTACCAGGGGCTCAAAACAATTTGTTTATACCAGGGCCCCTTTCATCTTTTATCCACATATCCGATGGGAGCAAAGATTCAACCCCTTACTATTGAATTGAAAATGACTTTCCTTTTTTGGGAATTGGGGAAAGAATGACTAAAACTTGTACCATGATTTAAAATGTTTTTACAATAAGGCACATACCTTGAAGAGGCTGAGAAAAAAAACAAAAGATAATTAAGGGGTTGGGAACCCAATTCTTAATAATATTCATTTTTTATTAAGTTCTTTTGATGGTACACTTTTAAGATGTGTAAAACAATGAGAAGCCAGTTGTTAAAGAAAAAGTTACCTGGAGTGATGGCCTTTATATGAAAAGTTTTCATGTTGGGAAGAAAATATAGGCTGGATGCTACTATTAACAAGGAAGGCGTTTGCATCAACATGTTTGGGCATTTTCATTTAGCCAAGTTTTATGCAAATAAGAAAAATTTCCTCACCTTAAAACATACAACTCTTAGTGCCGGGTTTTTTAATTTGGCATAGATATCATTAGACCAATTACTCCAAAAGCATCCAATGGACATCGCTTTATACTGGTCGCCATCGACTACTTTAGAAAATGGTCAAGGCCTCGCCCGTACTCAAGCATTACAAAAGGGGGTTGCAGGTAAATTCATCAAGAGAGATATCTTGGCATGATACGGGATGCCAAAAACGATCATCACTAACAATGGCCCCCAATCTTAACAATAAGCTTATGTTAAAATTGTGCGACAGTTCAGGATCATTCACAAGAACTCTACTCCTTATCAATCTTAAATGAATGGAGCCCATTGAAGTAGCCAACGAAAATCTAAAAAAGGGAATCATTGAAACAATGGTTGTTTACATAAAAAGACTAGTATAAATGTCGCCATTCGCACTAATGGCCTATCGAACTTCCATTAGAGTGTCGATTAGGGCAACACCTTACTTTTTTGGGATATGGTGCTAAAGTAGTGTTACCAGTAGAGGTTGAGATCCCCGTTGCTTAGGGTATCCTTGGAAAACTTAGTTAGATGAAGCTAATTGGGTAAGGAAACGTATTGAGTAGTTAAATCTAATTGACAAGAAGAGATTGAAAAACCTTGTGTCATAATCAAGTGTCATCAACAAAGAATGGCTTAGGCTTTCAATAAAGGGTAAAACCCTAGAATTTCAAAGAAGGTGATCTAGTGTAAGAAAGGCTCTTCGTAATGTACAAGACCTCTAGAAGGAAATTTTGCTCCCAATTTCAGGGGCCCTTATGTCGTAAAGTGAGTACTCCCAGGAGGGGATTTAATTTGTCTGAAATGGATGGTCAGATTTGAGAGATCCTGTAAATGCTGATATTGTAAAGTTATACTACCTATGAGTAATCAATGGAAATTTTTACTCAAAACATGAAGATGTTTAGTCATTTTGAATGTCATTATGGTCTAATGTTCATTATTTGCAAGTAAAGTTGTATCTTTAACTGTTGTCGACTTAAAATAATTACCCTCTCCATTGAATCCAACTTCCCTTACTCCATTTAATTAAACCCCATACAATGAAAACATGAGAGAAGTTGATGAAATATAGGACATTAGTAATTGATAAACTCTTTAAGATACTTTATTATGGATTAATCCCCCTTGATTAGGAGTTTTATTGTCTATTTTTTAGGGAAGGGGCTAAATCTAAGTAACCAATCACTTTAAAGCAGATTTTTTATTAGATGGGAATAAGGCTTCGAATTCATAAAAGTTCCAAAAAAAACAGTGGGTGGCACTTTGTATCGAGTTAAATTTCCATGTTTTTTTTTAAATAGGCTAGCAAAGTCTTAAATTTCTATATCGAGATCATTTGGGTTGACAATAAAGGATCAAAGCATAAGCCAATCAATTCTGATGGACTTTTCAATAAAAAAGGTTTAATAGTTTGGGTTCTATCAACAAATACTAGGTAAGTACTTCCACACGATTTTAGCACACCGATTTTTTGAACATTGCATTTGCATTTAGACTATGAACCAAATTTTTACTCCTAACAATCTTTTGAGACCAGCCCATAAGGCACTCTCTACAGATGGGACTTTTAAATAAAAAGGTTTAACAGTTTGGGTATTATCAACAAAGACCAGGTAAGTATTTCCATACGTGTTAGGACACTGATTTTTGAACATTGCATTTGCATTTAGACAATGACCAGTTTTTACTCCTAACGGTCTTTTAAGCTAGCCTATAAGGCACTCTCTACATTTGGTGCTTAGCTACCTATGAAGGTATGATCTTAACTTACTCTTTTAGCAAGCTTATAAGGTGCTTCTATTCTTTAATGATCTCAAAGGGGCACTTCCTTTCATCTTCGTTTTCTCTTAGTTAGCTTGTAGGATACTTTTCTTCATCAATTCCTTTTGGCAAGCCCTTAGGGCACTTCATTAGGTCTAACTAGGGTTATATCCTCAAGAAATGGTCTTGCTTGGGTTTAGTAAGCCTAAAGGGGCACAGTTAAAGGGTTTTACTAGTCCCCGAGTGAAGCTCCTGCTTAGGTTAATGAGCCTAAATAGGACAACCAGGCCCCTTTAGATAAATTTCTTGGCTTAAGGTTATTAGTTATTAAGATACGCTCCCCGTTAAGTTAGTGAGCTTAAAAGAGGTACAACTAGGTTTTTTTAGATTGATCCTAGCTTAAGATTGCCAGTTTCCGAGAGACACTCCAGCCTAAGTTAGTGAACCTAAAAAGGCACAACCAAGTTCTTCAAATTGATCTTAACTTAGGGTTGCTAGTTCCCGAGAAACGCTCTTGCCTAGGTTAATGAGCCTAGAGAGGATAACTAGGTTCTTTAGATCAATCTCAGCTTAACTTGCTAATCCTCGAGAAATACTCCTCTTAAGTTAGTTAACTTAGAAAGGTACGATTAGGTTTTTTAGAAAGGTCGATTAGGTTCTTTAGATCGATCCTAGCTTAGGGTTTCTAGTCCCGAGAGATTTTCCTACCTAGGTTAGTAAGCCTAGAGAAGCATAACCAAGTTTTTTAAAATCGATCCTAGCTTGGGGTTGCTAGTTCCCAAGAGACATTTTAACCTAGGTTAGTAAGCTTACAGAAGTACACCCATGTTTTCCAAATCAATTCTAGCGTAAGGTTACTTTTCCCCTAAAGACACTTCCACCTTATTATTTAGCTCATTGGGGCACGACTAAGTTTTTTTTTTTTTTTTTTTAAGGTCTTAATAGCTCTAGGAGTGCTTTACCTACCTTAGTTAGTCAGTTTATAGGAATACGACTAATTTTTTTACTATCTTTTAGAGTCTTAGCTAGCTTTAAGAGAAAACTTCACCCACTATGGGTAGTCAACTCTAGAGGATACAAAACCCAAATTTTTTTTCTATTTTTTAGGGTCCTAACCAACTCTAAGAGTGCTTTTCTCACTTTGGGTAGTCAACTCATAGAGGTATGACCAAATTTTTTCATATAGTTTTTTGGGTCTTAGCTACCTTTAGGAGAGCTTTGCTCACATTGGTTAGTCAACTCATTAAGGCATAACTAAGTTTTCTCATTCAGTTTAGGGTCTTAGCTAACTCACAGAGCATTTTTGCCCACTTTAAAATTTGTTAGTTTATTGGGTATGACTAAGTTTTCTCATTTATTTTTTTAAGGCCTTAGTCAACTTAAGGGAAAGTTTTTCCCATTTCACCTCGGTTCGTTTGCTCAAAACACAGCCAAACTTCAATCCTTTTTTAGTCTTTCGAGCAACTCTCAAATATCACTTCTCTCTTCACCAAAATCCTTAATAGATTGAGCCTGGGGTAGTTATAGGGGCCCTCTCAGGGTAAAATCTATCCTTAAGGGAAAAATAGTGTAAACTTTTGTCTTTGTAGCAAAGTTTCATTTTAAACTTCATCACAAAGAAGAGCAATTGTAAGTAATCAATGTTTGCCTCTCTTTATATTTTTTTATTATTTTTTCAATAGCGTAAAGGGGTTAGGGGCCCCTTTTTTTCAAATGTGTGCGTAGGGGCATGTAGCACTTGCCCATACGTAATCAACGCCGCTTCTCCAAAATTAGAGTTTCCAGTTTCATTTCTCCAGTTTTTTTTCTTCCCTACATATGCTATTCATGACCATTTTTTAAAGGTTTTTATTATACAATTTCACTGAATTAATGGTGAAATCATGTAGTAAGCACAACTTACTTTTGAATCTACCCAAACCCATCTAATTCAGTCAAGATTCAATATTAAAGTGGCTCTAAAAATTGAAAAAAAATAAAAATAAAAATTCGGCATCTCCATTTCAGGCTGATTTTTATTTATTAATGATCTTTCTAAGCTCATTCAAGCCTATGTTTAGTATAAATTTGGGGTTAGGAAGCAACGTAAGTATATGTAAACACACAAGTTTTAGAAACGCCCTAGATAAGTAAATCAAAGCTTTCTCTCTCTAAGCCAAAACCCTTTCTCTCTCTAGGATAACCATCTATACAAACAATTTTCAGTAAAAAAACACCGCTACCATTAGAATCCATACATCAAAAAACCATAGGTAAGACACTTTGATTCAATTTTCGAGTTGATCTAAGCTGAACAAGCCGACTAGAGCTGACTAAAGCCGACCTTGAGTCGACTAAGCTAACTTGAGCCAACCCAAGCCCCCAAACTAGTTTGGCCCAAATTTTTTTTTTTTTGGTTAAATTTATTTATTTATTTTATCCTTTTATCCATGTACTCTTAAAAATAAAAAAAAAAGAAGAGGAAAGAAGGAAGAAGAAGAAAAAAAAAAAGAAAAACAAAGAAAAAAACCAAAAAAAGAAATAAGAAAAGAAAAAAGCGAGTCTTTTATTTATTTATTTAGTTTAATACAAATAGATAAATAAGAAATAACTAAATAAGATAATAAAAATAAGTAAATAAGTTAGTAAAAATTGGTTTTGACACTTAGGTTAAATCGGTTTTCCAAAAATTAAAAATAAATGGACATTTCCTAAATTAGGACTATTTTAGAGATTCAAAAAATGAAACATTGATTAGGACCGTTTAGGAAATTTTTCCTTAAATAAATAGAAACCGAGTAAAAAACGTAAATTCAACTTTTTCAAAACTGAAATCAATCAACCCACAAATTTTTTTAAAAAAGAGTTAGTACGTTTGATTCCAAAGTATATACAAGGCATTTTATGGGGCAATAGTAAAAAATAAAAAACCTAATTTTCCTTTTTTTAGTTTAAATTACTTAAGCTATCTAAATTAGAGTAACTAATTGAGTTTTTGTTTTTAGAATCGAAAGGTGATTTTTAAAGAAAAAAGGTTAAATTTGGAAAGTTAATAATATTTATAAGGGTTTAAAAAAACCCAACCCCTGGATCTAGATCTTTAGTTTTCTAAAACCATTGTTTTATAAAATTAGTTTAATCAATGGATCAGTAACCTAAATTATAATTAATTTATTTAAAATTTGGTTTTAAGTTAACTTATTTTGTTCTTTACTTAAGTTTAAATGGCGACTCTAATATATTTTTTAAAATAAAGATTCTATTGTTTTTAAATCTTAATTGAGAATCAGTTTTTAAATAGATAGTATTTAATGCTAATTGGTTTTAAAGAAAAACTTAATAAATAAAAAGAGGGAAAAAAAAAAAAAAAAAGGCTGGACATAGGGAACATAATTGTCCCACGCCTACTCGTGGCAATGGATTAACAGGAACACTCATTCAGGCTTTTGAGTTAGTTTTTAATTAATTAAAAAAAAAAAGATAGAGAGAGAGGTTGCACCCCTTGATGTGTGTGAATTAGAGTTGTAAGGTGCATGTATAGTTGGTGAGTGTTATGGATTGATACTATCGGTGACCATAGTCAAGGTGCTCCAATAACTAAAGTAGCTAAGGTGCCCCTCTTATTGCTAAAGTTACCCTTTAAAAAGCTCCTCAGCCCTTTTGCCCCTAAGAGTTAGTAGGGGCCATCTTAGTAGGCATTTTAGAGAAAGATAAAACCAATGTGACTCTATGACTGATTAGAGCTAGTAAATGCTTCCTCTTCCTTCATTGGCCCTAATCCAACTAACTTAGGACCCAACAACTCAAATAAATTAAGTCCTCTAAGTAGATTGGGGCATTAGACTACTCAAACTTACCAAAGCTGGCTGATCCATTGTGAGACATTGTTTTTTTCTTTTCTAATTTTTCCATTTTACTTACATTCCTTTTCTATGTAATAGGGTTTAGTGTGCCAGCCCCTAAACACCTGTAATTATGGTTTATTTAATAAAGAATTTTTTTATTAGTTCTTTTTGTTTCTTAATACTTTTGGTATATTTATATATAGTTTGCCATTTAGGGTTTGTTCACTTGCACTTTACTATCGTTTGCTTTCCCTTATTAAGGTCACCCAAGGGGTATCAGGTTGATGGCGTTTAACCCTTTCCCCAAAAAGGGGGTCCTTTTTTTTTGGGGGTT
>JAMXBC010000778.1:0-13861 GCA_024138005.1 Lumnitzera racemosa
GTTGGGGTTTTTTTGGGGGGGGGGGGGGGGGGGGGGGGGGGGGGGGTTTTTCTCGAATAAGCAACTGACCGTACTTTTTGTTTGCATCTCAAACCCACATCCCAATATACACGCCACGTATAAAAAAATCATATATAGAATCCTTTAAAACCAATGATTATTTTTCTTGAATTTTCATTTTTTCTCTTTTGTATCTGAAATTTTACTTCTTTTGAAATGCCCTTTTTTTTTTTTCCCCTTTTAGGCCATTTTTGCCTTAAATTCCGAATATAAATACCCCTTTACTGGGCTAAAATGAATTGAACATTAAACATTTGGTATTTCCCCCTTCCCTATGTAAACACTACCTATTTACTTTTGGTATCACTTTTTTTTCCTAACCCTGAGCAAGGTAGGTTAATTTAACCTTACTGGAACAATTATCATCAATCAAGTTTTCATGACTCCTCGAAGCCATGGTGCATCATACCCTTTTTGGAGCTTTTAAAAGGGGTTTTTTGCTTATCTTTTCTTTGCCTTTGTTCTTTTACACATTCCCCACCTTTTTTTTTTAAGCTTTTGGTAACTTGGACTCATTAAAAACATCAACCTTTTTTGTTTTTATTACAATCCGCATCATCTTGTTATCAAAGCCAGCTTTTGTTTAAGTTGTGGTTTATGTTTGAAGTTCTATTTAAATCTTGTTTTGCGTATGTAAAACAGCCCAAGTTTTTGTTTTAATTTGATGTTATTTTTGTTAGCTTTTACTTTTTATGGTTTAAAATGTTTGCTATATCACCTATTTAAAGGGAGCTTGATTTTTTTAAATTTTGGGGAAGAAAAATGACTAACCCAATGAAAACATTGGGTGCTGAAACAAAAGGGGGTTTACCTCCAGGAGATAGCCCCAAAAGGAAACCCCTAGACCACTAACAAGAGATTAGATAGGTGCAAACCTCTTGGTAACTGCCCCCGAGTTTTTCATGCATTGGCTTCGATCGACTAAGGTTGCACAAAACCCTTACAAGCTGCTCAACCTATTAGGGGTCAAAACCTATTTTAACTAGTTCGAGGTGGGGAGTGAAAACGATCGATGAAGGATAGACCTGGGAAACTAGATGAAAGGACGAGGAAGAGTTTTTTGAAGAAAACAGTTAGAGTCCTTATAGATCTCCCATATGAACTTCGAATTCTAACTTCAAGGATCTGGGAGTGCTGATGAATATTTGGAATGGGAAAGAGAGTGGGGGTGGTTTTTTTAATATTAACAGTACAGGGTACGAGAAAGTAGAACTGTTGCTTTAAGTTCTCCAAAAAGCCCGTGTGTGAAGAATTTCCCCCATGAGGAGGGAAGAGGGCTATAAGAGATTTAAAACTTAACCGAATGAAAAGAATACTCAAAATAGGTTCGTGCCGGAAACTTATCTATAAAGAATTTTGCTCACTTTAGGAAACTGAGACAGGGGGCCGAATAGTTAATGAATAGTATGAAATTCCAATGCTCAAAACCGTGTGAGGTAAATAAGCCCCAGCGTGAATAAACTCTGGTTTTTTAAGGATTTACAGGGGATATTGGGACATTGTGGAGCTCCAATATCCGCCATAGTAATGAAACGATTAGAATACCCAATAAACAGAGAGTAAAGAAAAAGTTGATACTGCCGGGGTTTGACAGCCGACCTGGATAAGGAATCCCCTAAACCTTCAAGTACCGAGCTAAATAAAAAGATGGATTTCAGCAAGTTTAAAGGGCCCACTTTGAGGGCAAGTGCTGACCGAACTATGAGAAAAAGGGAAAGGATCTGGTAGGAGACGAGCCAGATCGAGTGCTTTTTAAAGGCCCCGGTTTTGGGTATATGGACGCTTTTCAAAAGGGCCCTAAACTTAAGGGGTTCATGGGATAAAGGGAGAATTTTTTCAAACCACTTAAAAGGTGAATGACTAGGGGTGAGTGTTAATTGTAAAGGGAAGTTTGCAAATGCTCAACCCGAAATGGCCATGTATTGAAGTTGCCAACCAATTTCAAACCAAGCTGTACAAGTTTAAATTGGGTTTATGATAAGGGGGAAAACTACACACCCAACAATATTGCTGTGATCATAATTGGAAACTATTCCGCAAGATTCTTCGATGACTGCCTAGTTGCCCCTACGTATTCCGCCGACTATGGGTTTGACACAAGGGATCCAATAGATAAAAGAACACTATTTTTCGAAAAGAGGTCAAAGATCGCATTTTAAATCGATGCTGCCAATGAAAATTAAACACTGAGACGAACTTGCTTGTGGATCGAGAAGGCTTTTTGAGATTTAGCTGAGCCAGAGACCCCTTTAAAACCAAAAAAAAACCGACCCCATTTGGTCAAGCACCTATTTGGGGATAAAGGAGGGGTTGAACTACCTTAGGGAAATAAAGAGTTTTGGAGATATGCCCATATTTTCCTAGAATAGTTTTTCCTGAGGGGGTTACCTAGGTTTTTAGGCATAAAAAACGCATTGACTTTTGTAGCGGGGTGGCGCCCGCACTACTTTAAAAAGCTTTTTGTTGGGAGTCTCGAGTAGGCTTCTAAGGGTCAAAAGTCCCAAATCCCCAAAGATTGCAAAAAAGGTTTTGTTAGAGAAAATCTAGTCTTAAGCTTTTTGGTGCTTCTAATGCCGAAAAAGGTGGAACCTAACAATGATGTAAAAGCCGAGCTGTGAATAAGATCGCAACAAAAAGGTATCCCATTTTTAGAGGGAAGCATGCTGGATGAATTGAGCGGACTAATGTTTTTAGTAAAAAAACCTAAAATCTAGTTTCCATCAAATTTTTCCAAAAGGCAAGAGATGGGGGAAAAGATTTTTTCAACTCGACATGGATTTTTACACAGATTTTCTGCAAATTGGCTTATTAAATGCCTTTAGCATTCGTGAGACAAAAGAACCATGTACTAAGACATTTAAAAGGAAGTGTTTCATGGTGTACTTTGACAAGTCCGGGTTTAAAAAACCGACATCTGATTACTGTGAACTCTCCAAGCGTTCTAGATATCCTTCATATAAAGAAACTATTCGTAATCTCAAGAATTTTATTTTTTTTTAAGAAAAAGTGTATTCTTGGGCTAAAGTAAGGGAGGGGGCTTACGATGGACGACAAAAGACCCCCGAGAAAATCTTTAACAGCTACTCCTATTACTTAGCCAATGAAAAAATTTTTCATGAGCGGCTTCATTCTATAAAGATTTTATTGGGGAATTCAGCACCTTCACTGCACCTTCTAACAAAAATGAAAAACACTGACTTCCGATGGGAGAAAAGGGGGAAAAGGGCTTTGCCGAGCTAAAGGGAAAAAATGACCTCCACCCAAAATTTAGTTTTTTTACCTGACTTGAAAAATTTTTGTTTAGAATTTTGACCCATCAAGCATTGAAAAGGCTTGCCCTTAATGTAGAAAGTAAACCCATTTTGCCGCCAAGTGAAAAGCTTAAAGGACCTAATTAATTACTTTATAATTGACAAAGAACCCTTGGGTTGATAAAATACTACAATTAGGTACACATTTACTTCAGAGATTTTGCAAATACAAACATGATCCTGATGTCCTCCAAAGTCAGACTAAGTTATCGAAATGACAGGTGATATGGATTAAATTCCTTGAAAATCAATTTGTAATAAAGTACAAATGAGGAAAGAGCAATGCATTCAAGCCTTTCAAGAAACATGCAATCTTGGGGTTTTTGTAAACAGATTATTTAGGTTTGAAACATAAAAAAATAGTACTCTAGGGACTACACTTGGACTTGATTTGTGCACTTATAATGGAAAAAATATGGGGTAATACCCAATGAAACCCTGGCCTTGTTTTTGGGGGGAAAAATTTTCGTACGACTTGCTCCTACGGGGGCACGACAAAGGGAAACCCACATTTGGGGGATTGTCCAATATTTTGGGGGGGAAAAGAAAAAATGAATTGCGAGTGGGCGATCTTTTTGGCCAAAATCAGGGAGATGTGACTGAGTCATTGAAACAGTACCCTAGCAAGAGGGCAAAAATGCTGAGCCATAAAGGGAAAAGGGAAACCATTTCCCTTTTCGACGAAACCATGATTTAACTGGGCATAGACTTTGTTCTTAGATTACAAAACGAATTGCTCGAAGCAAAGTTCTGAAGGGCTTGTGCATAGGTTTAGCAAAGTGGGAAATTCGTGCCCTATTTTCCCAAACTAAAGAGTTTTTGCTATTGTTCTCTTTTCTTGAGGAAATTTTATGGTTACATGGCATGCTAGAAGTGTAGTCTTTGACAAAGACTGAAGTTTTGGGCCATTTTAGGAGGGCCGAAGGTATTGGATGGGACAAACACTACTCATACACCTGTCACCCCAAATTGACGGCCAAAAAGTGGTTAATCGTATTTAGGATCATTTCTCCATAAAGGGGGGAAAAACTTAATAGATTGGGACATTTGCGTACCATGGTTGAATTTTCTTACAACCAAAAGTATACATAATACCAAATAAAACCCTTCGAAGTTTTTATGGTTTTAACTTGAGTTGCCCCCTTTATTACACCCCTATACCCATGCTCGCGTAAGAGGAAAAACCCAACACAAGAGCTGGGCACAATCCCCCTTTGCACATCTAAAGATAAAGTCACTACACATCGATAAGCTGTTAGAAGAAAGCGAGAAAAGGGCCAAGGGGAAGACGGCTAAAAAATTTTATAAAGAGACTTTGTAGGCTATCCTCAACAAGGAATGGTTCTCAAGCAAAGGAGGAACAAAAAATTTTCTACAGAGTTTAAAAACCTTTCAGAGTCCTCAAAGATCAATCAAACGCCTACAATTGGAACTACCCAGGACTATGGGTTTTTTTACCCTTAACATGTTTTACCTTAAACCATATTTCTTCGGGAAAAGCTGATTGAAGGCCTTATGATTTTAATCCAAAAACCAAACAACCGGAGGGAATATAGGAATCAGGCTACAGGTCTTTGACCACAGCCAGCCGAGGATTTGAACCTAGGGGGCAGGTTTTCTTACTCCAGCCAACTCTTGCCAGGCCGAGTACTTTTTTCCCGGGGTCAATGATTGCCCATTCTTTGTAGACCTGGATTACAAATTACTCATTTGAGTCTGAGCCAAACTATACTTGGCATCTCCTTTGCTAAGTAGTAATAGAGAGACCCCAAATTGCTAAGTCCCCCTACTCGGATAACAAGAAAATTGTACTTTTTCCACATCCCCCAATGACTTTTTCCAATGACTAAACCAAACAATATCGCCATGATATAGAACACGTGAAAATTTTTGTTACATTAATATGTTTTCCTTGAATATTCATTTTTACATTTTTGTATCTTAACATATTTCCCTTTGAAATGCCCTTTTTTTTTTTTTCCCCTTTTAGGCTTTACCCTAAATTTTCTCAGTTAAATACCTCCTTGTCTTTGTAGCGAAGTCAAATTGAAAAAAAAAAACATTGAATTTCCCTTCCCCTTGTGTAAAAACACCTGTTTTCCTTAGCTTACTCTTATTCAAACCCTTTTTGCAAGGCTGGGTTTTAGGGACCTCACCAGAATAATTTATGCGATATTTATTGTACTGTAAGTTCTTGGAATTTTTCCCTTGGGGGTTCATATCTTTAGAGTGTTTTGTACTTTTTGCTTACTTTTTATTTACCTTTTTTCTTTCATACATTCCCAATCACTCCTTTTTTAAGCTTTCGATAAGCGGGCTTATTCAACAATCCCTTTTTTCTGTTCTTGGTCCGGTTGCATCACATCCCTTACAACCAAAAAGTTTTTGACACAAATTGAAAATGATCTAAACACAAGGTGGTGCAAAAAAGAAAAGGGTACTTTCTCCAAAAACAAACAAGGAAAAGGAAAATTTTACAAACTTCCAAAGCAAATTTAAAAAAAGGGGGGGCCCCATTCAACTTGGGGTTTCTAATATGTTGTTATTAAAAAAAACAAATGGAAAAAGGGGAATGTGCATTTACTTCGAAAAATTTTAATAAGGGCCCCAAAATATTGTTTTTTTTTTTTTTTTTTTCAAATGATTTAATTTATGGTGGATTCAACACAAAAACGGCTTCACCCTTTTAGGATGCTTTCTTCAGCTATAAACAATTAAGTGGAGAAAGAAGATTTAAAGGTATACCCCTCTTCATCACTAATTTTGGGACATATTGTTCACCGTAATGCCATCTGGTTTAAAGAATGTTGGAGCAACATTTAAAGACTAGTGACGAAGATTTTAAGCCTCAAATTTCATAGAAGTATTGAATTTTAGATGAGAAACTTTAAAAAGAAAAGGAAAAAGGTTAGCAACTGTTGACTTCTAAAATTTTTAAATATTTAAGAAGATACAAATAAAGATGAATTCGAAAATTTTGTTTTTCTTGAGGGAAATTTTGGGGAAAAAATTTTTTGGGCAAAAATTACTAATGAAATTGACCCATCTAGAAAGAAAAATCCCATTTTGAGTAAAAACCCTAAGCACCTTGAAAGAAGTGAAGGAGTTGACGGGTTAGCGCAACATTGAATAGGTTTTGTTTAAAAAGGAGTTCGAAAGGTTTTTTGATTTTTTCCAAGGGTTGAAAACCCTTAAAGGGAATTCAAATGGACAATATGCGAAGTTGCATTTCAAGAGTTGTGAAGCTTTTGTTGTCACCCATACTTCAAAGCCAATTTTGGAAAGATTATTTCCATTTTTTGATTATAATTAAAATTTTTTTCCCTAGTTATTTATGTTGGGGAAAGAGCATTGACGATCTATTAATTTTTCAATCTGTAAGGTTATAATTAAGAATAAAATTAGGAAAGTTTGTTCTTTTCCTAAAGGGTAGGAATAAGGGAAATTCAACCCTACTTGAAGGCATAACAAATGACGTCTTCACAAATCAAACCCCAAAAGTAAGCATTTCCCAAAAACCATTCCTTAGGCAAATGATGATGTATGCTCTGAATTGACTCATCTGGTGTCCAATAAACCCACTTAGAATAAACAGAAGCACAGGCGAAAGCATGTTTTATTGTAGAATTTGTAGATGAAGGAAATTTCCCCGAGCGATTAAAAACCCTTTAAAATTGCAATTTGAATTTTAAGGGGTTCCTCAAAAAAAGGGGTTGGGTTTGGAGCGGGGACTTGTGCTTTTAAAGGGTTTTGGGAAAAATTTTTAAAGGGAAATGATATGTAACAAAATTAATTTTTTTCCAAGGAAAAAAAAAAGAGGCAAAGAAGAAAAATTTAAAATCACAAATTTAGGTTAGCAAAAGGGGGTCAGAAAGATGGGGAAAAAATTTCCTTTTTTTAAATTTCTTAGATAAAAATTTTTAAAGGGTTTTAAAAGGGAAAATTATCGGAAAAGACAAACAAGGGAAAGTACATAAACCCCAAAAAACGAATCAAACGAAAAGTTTCCCCTTCTTTTTTAAAAAAACAATTGACCAAAACAATTGAATTTATCGGATAAAATGGTTTGTTTGAAAAGTTTCTTTTTTGGCCCTTTTTACTTGGGCTTTTTTTAAGATCGAAAGGGTTTGACCTTCATTGAAAATTAAACCGAAAAAAGGCCAAAAAAATTTTTTGAAAAATGTTTAGAATAAAACAAAAAATTACAACCAAAAGAAAGTTTTGGGAAAGGAAACCAAAAAATTAGCTTTTTTAAAAGGGAAAGGAGCATTTCCCTAATTGAAAAATTTTTGGGAGGCCCCGTTTAAAGGGCCCCCACTAAAACCCAAGTTTTGAAAAACCCAAATTGTAAAAAGCAGGCTTAAACCCCAACCGACCTCTTTTTTGGCCTTCTACAAAGGGGGTTTGTTTTAAATTTCTTTGGGAGCTTAAAACGCCCTGAGTGGGGCCAAAAACCCAAAGGGTAAAGCCCTCAATTTCTAAAAGAATGGGCATTGAGGTTCCCTATTATTACGAAATAAAAGGAAGATGCATGGGATTTAATGAAACCACAAATTTTGGGAAAATTTAAAGAAATGAGATAAATAAAGCTCCACAAATGATTTAAACAAGACTTTGACTAGTCCCCACCCCTTTTTGCTTAAGGGGGTTTGGGCAAATTTTAAAGACCTTTCCAAAAGGGCGATTAAAAATTTTTTAATTTCCATCTAGTTGGGTTTTGATTATTTAACCAAAGGTGGGTAGGGGGAAAAAAAGGGTGAAAAAGACCCCATAAAATTGGAAGGTAGAGCCTTTGGCATTAAAAATTTTGGTTTTTAAAAAGGGTTTTTGGATTTTCCCTTTAAAACGATCATCAAAAAATTAGGGTCAAAATTTTTTATAACGACAAACCCCCCAAGAAATTTTCAAAAAGGGCTTAACATTAGTTTAAAACAAACATTGGTTACAAAAACCCCCTTCAAACAAAGGGAGCACTGAAAGCGTAAAAAAAGATCAGGGTTATATAGTTTGAAAAAAAGAAACAAAAAAAGGGGAAAGGGGGCTAATGATTTTGCCAAGCAACAAAGGGGGCTATGGGAACTACTCCCCAGAAGGGCAAACAAGTGAAACCTCTTTTTAAAAGTTGGCCTTTCAATTCGAGGCAAACTAACCAAAAAAAACTTGAGCTTCAAAAACTTGCATTTTGAAAAAATTTTAATGGGGATGGGCAACCAGCTTTGGTCTAAGGGGAAAATTTGGACTTGTTTAAAGAACCCAAGGCAGGGTTTGGGGCCAAGGTTAAGTAAAGTACAAGCATAGTTTTTATGCACAATTATAAAAAAAAGTGAAACAAAAATTTTTTTTCCAAACATGGAGATTTAAGTATGTTAAAAAAGGGTTTTAAAGGATGGGGTTTTTTGATAAGGTAAAGGGAAGCTTTAGAAAATTTAAAGAAGATCTTTTTTGGGAACTAAGGGCCCATTTAGAGGGGGCCCCAAAGGTTTTAAAAAGGGCCCCCCCCTATTTGGGTTTTGTTTTCCCCCACCTAAAAACCCGGGAAAGGTAATTTGGTTTTGGGGGGCCCCCGGAAAAAGTGGGCCCAAATAAACCGAATTTTTAAAGGCGGGCCCCAAATGAGTTAGTTTGGTTTGCCCAAAACCTCCAAAAACTTTAAGGGGGGCCCCCCAAAATTGGCTTTTTTAAACCCTTTTTTAAAAACCCAGGTTGGAAATTGGGGTTTTTTCCCGGAAAAATTTAAAAAGGGGGTTGGCCAAAAAAAGGAAATTTGTTTAAAACAAAAACCCCCGGAAAATAGGTTTGGGGTTCACTAGTCATATAAAAAGGGAAACCCTATGGGAAAGAAAAAAATTGGATGGACAAGTTTTCAAAGACCCAGGGAATGTCAAGAATTTTAAAAAGTTGTTCTTTAAGTAAATTTTGGGAGACTTCTTGCTTTTTTCCCAATTTTTTCCCTTTAAAGAAGTTCTATTATCTGTAAATTATTAAGGGAAATGTTTTTCCTTGAAATAGCAAGTCTACATTATGATGGAATTTTCCCTAAATTTTTGGGCTCTATAAAAATAAAGTTCAAATTATCCCAAGCACCAAGGCAAAGTTATTAAAAATTTTATTTAAAATTTTCAACCCAAACAAATTTTAAAAAACAAAAATTGAAAAAATTTCCCAAAAAGTTCAAGCCAAGTTGGGGCAAACGAACTAGCTTAAACGTTTTTGGGGCCCTTTTTGAAAAAGTTTAACATTTCCCAAATTTAAAAAAACCTAAGGGAATAAAAGGGGCCCCCCAAAATGAAAAAGGGGTTTAAAATCCCCCCCCCGTGGGTTTTAATAAAAAATTTAAAATTTTTAAAACCCCCCCCCCCCCTGGAAAAGGGAAAAAAAATGAAAAACCCCCCTTTTGGAAAAGTGGCACAACAAACCCCCCAATCCCCCAAAAAATAAGAAAAACCCCCCCAAAAAAACCCCCCATAACTCAAATAAAATGTAAAAAACCCATTAACCCCAAAAGGGAAAAAAAAGCCCCCCCACAAAAGAAAGAATAGTCCCCCCCCAATTTTAAAATGGAAAAATTTCCTTAAATTTTAGGTTTTTGGCCCCATTGAAAATTTGGGCCAGAAGTACCCTTTTAAAAATTAAAAAATTTCAATCCGGGCCAACCAGCTATGGGGCCCATTAACCAAGGTTGGGAAACCTAAAAAAATTCAGAAGGGGAAAAAGGGGGTATTTTTCCCTTGCCTTTTAAAGGGGCCTTTATCCCCCTTCCTCCATCATCTTCAACATAAACCCTCATAAACAAATTTTAAAAACGAAGTTAAGGTAAAGAGGTCAAAATTAGGGTTTACTTTTGGGAAAACTTCTTCCCCTGAAAGTTGAATGCCTTAGGGGTTTTTTTTTTCAAAAATTTTTGCTTCCCCAAAATGCATCCCTTAGATTGAAGGAGCTTCCTCCAATAAGAAATCCCCACCCTTTGAACTTGAAAAAACCCTCGATAAATTGGGTTTGGTTTTGAAAACCAAAGTTCCCTTTCCCGACTGTTTAATCCCCCCTTTGTCATTTAAACCCCTTTAAACTTTTAAGGGAAATTGAAAAAGATTTGGCTAAAGGGTTTTGGAATTTATCTTTTATAAATCCTTGAACGTAGACCCCCCCCAATTTTTGGGTTCTCAAAATTTTAATTTTTTTTTTTTTTTTAAAAATGGGAGGTTTTAAATTTGGAAAAATTTAAAAAACCCCCCAAAAAAATTAATAAAATTCAAAGTAAATTAAAATTGGGAACTTTTTTGGGGGGAACCCCCCGGAAAAGCAAAATTAATTTACGTAGAAAAAATTTTAAGAAAAGGTCCCGGTTCCCCCCAAGAAAAAGGCCCCCCTTTAAACGGAAAATTTTGGAACCAAAGGGTTGCATCGGAATTTTTAAAAGCCGGCAGGCCCCCTGGCTTCTTTTTTTAGTTTTTCCCTTTCTTTAAAAAACCCGGGAAAATCTTTGATAAAAGAAGATTTAAATCCTAAAAAATTTTTTAAAAGTTTCCCAAATCAAATCAAAAAAAATAAAAATAATCAAAAAAAATTTTAAAATTTTTAAAATTAAAATTTGAAAAAGAATTAAAATAAAAATTCAAATCAAATTTAAATTTTTTAAAATAAAATTTAGTTGAGGTAAAAAAAAGGGGGATTTCCAATTTGATAAAGAGTTGTTTTTCCTAGACTTTATAAATAAAAACCCCAAAAGGCAAAAAAAAGAAAAACTTTAAAAAAAAAAAAAATCGAGTCTTCACAAACACATCACCTTCGTTTTTAAATTTCACCATTCCCTTTTCCCCCCTTCACCAACAAAAACAGGATAAAACTCAAAAACCAATCCCACCACTTTCCTTTCCTGAAGCCCGCTCGCAATACGAAGGCATAGATCCGTACTCTAAGATCCAGGGATAAAACCCCCCGCCCCAACAGCAAAACCACGTCCAAACACTGACAGTCTTTCACAGCTGACCAAAACTTTCCATCCACGAAAATTTCCACACACAAACCAAAATTTCCCTTTTTTCCCACAAATTCCAAACCCATAGCTAACAAGCGAAGAACACCCAAAGACCACTTTGGGAAAAAACACATGGCCCCCAATCCACGGGCCTTTGCACACCCCCGGGCCCCTGGGAACCGGAAAAAACAAAGGGGCCCAAAACTATTCAACCCACCACTACCCTTTAAAAACCCCCACCTTTTCCACGCACCACCGTCAATTCGCCAACTACTGACCAATTGGATGCTAAAGATGCCCCTGTCTTCCCCCATCCACAAACAGCACTGTGTTCCCTCTCCTGATCCTAAACGCCTGTTTAACAAAAAACGATCACCAAATCAGGCCCCCAACCACGACCCCCTGCCGCGAAAACAGCCCAAAGGGCGCGCACAAAACGAACATCCCTAATTCACTTGCCGGGCCCTTTTAACAAAACATGCCAAGCCTGGGCCCAATTCACTTCTACGCCGATAGCCCAACACCCCCGAAAGAATACACTCGACAGCCTTTTTCGGTTCCCCACTTCACAAAAGGCTCTTGCGGGCCCCGGGAACATTGCTGCCTCTAAAACCCACCATCACTGCACAATTCTCCTTTACAAACCGTCTACGCTAAGCCGTTTGAAGCATTTTTAAAACTAAACCCGATTCCCGGGAGTAGCGTATGTCCACTTAAACCACAAAAAAGCTTTGGGAACGGGAAAGCAAGCTTAGGTTTGACCGTTTTTTGTTCTTTACCAAAATTTTTTTTTAATTTTTTTAAATTAAAAATTGTATTAAATTATGTCAAAAACATCTATTATATATATAAAATGAAAAAATTTATTTTGGGAAATTTTTTTTTTGGGTTTTAAATTTTTTTTATAGGAAAAAAGGGAATTATATTTTAATGAAAGGGAGTCATTTCAAAAAAAAAAATATAGAAAAATGAAATTAACTTCGGTGTTTTTTTTTTTTAAGCAAAAAGTTTTTAAAGGAAATTTTTCCCTTACTTAGAAAATTCAATTTTTTTGGAAAATAAAAAAATATATATTTTTAAAATAAAATTTTTTTTAGAGATTTTCCCTTTATAAAAAAAAAAAAAATTTCCACTTTTGGTTTTTTTTTAAAAAAAAAAAACAACCCTCATTAAAAGAAAATTGGGTTGTTTTTTAAAAATTTAAAAAAATCAATCAATTTTTTAAAAATTTTAAAAAAAAAACTACAGTTTTTTTTCGACCCCAAATTAACGGTATGTAATCCCCTTTCCCCGGGAAACGACTTTTAAAAATTTTTAGAAACTTAATTGTTCTTTTTTTTCTTTTTTTTGGGGTTTTTTTCTTAAAAATTTTTAAAAAAATGAAAATTGTGAAAAAATTTTAATTTTGAAAAAAAAATGTGGCACCCTTTAAGGGTTAATAGTTTGGCCCCCGAATTTAGAACTCTCTAGTTTTTTTATTCAAATTGAAGTCTAAGATTTGGTACCAAATCGTTTTAATTTTCCCCCAAATTAATTAAAACGTTTTAATTTTTTTTTCCCCTCGATTTTAAAAGCGAAGGGTTGACTCCAAAAGATTTTTTTTTATAAAAAAGCCAAAAATTTTCCAAATTTTTCAAATATTTGAGGAAGGAAATCAAATTGAAAAAAAAAAAAGGGCCGGGAAAAAACCCGAGCTGGGACAGTGCAAAAACAAAAGGTTTTCTTCATTTCCCCTTTTTAAATTTTCATCAGGCAAACCCCTTTTAAATAAAAAAAGCTCATGGGAGTCCTCCTTTGCACTTTTTACTTGGCTTCCAAGAGATCCTTTACTTTCTCTACCTCCCACCTTGGTAGAAAACCCTGATTTTCTTATTAGCAATTGTTTGCGCTTTTGCTATACCCAAAAGCCTCCTTAAAACCCCCCTTTAAAAAATAAGTAAATTTTTAAAAATAAGATAGACAAAAAGGATAAGACAAGAAGGCGGTAAACCCTAATTTTTTCATTTCAACTTTTTTGCCTCAACAATTTGGGTATTTAGGATTTTTCCCCATTCATTTTTTAAAAAGGAAAAAATTTGTTTAACACAAGTGAAAAAAATGGAACCCTAAAAAGGGTTTTTCAAAAATCTAAACCCTTTCTATCGTATAACCCTTGGGGGGGCAATTAATTTTTGCAATGTTGCGTTTCCACCTTTCCCTTTCATCCTTTTATAAGATCAATTGATATCAAGAGAGGGAAAACCCCCTTTATTTGGGGGATAGAACTTACGCTTAAAACCTGAGAGCAAAGTCAAAGGTAAAAGGTTTAAAGGGTCCCTTATCCAAAAGGGCCCCAAAATAAAAAGTTTCCCCTTTGCCTTAGAAAAAAAGTTATTCCGGGGGGTTCCAAAAGCTTGAGCTTACTAAAACCTTTGGGAAAGAAAGAGGAGGGGTTTACATTGTTTCCCTTTGCATCGAAAAGCATCACTAAAGGGGCCAAAAGGGCTTTTTTAATTTTTGGTAAAGGGGGCCCTTT
>JAMXBC010000779.1:0-13851 GCA_024138005.1 Lumnitzera racemosa
GCTGGTCTCGTCCCCTTCACAACAGGATACTCTAGAGCGCCGCAGCTGAAAGGTTTTTTCTTGGAAAAAAATGGCATTGCTTCTCTAAGTGTCGAACAGCAGTGCGGCGACCGATCGAAATCACGCCAAGCTCAATGGCTTGTAGGCGCGCACAAGAAGCACCCTCCAAATCTCGCCAGCCTTATGGGTGTCAGTGATATGCCAGAGGAGGACTACGAACCGCTCAACTGACCCAACACATTGGTACAGAACATCAGAACCATTCTCGACAGAGTAATGAACCGGCTGGTTCGTAGTGGCTCAAAAACAACACAAAAGGGGACGGCGAGGCAGGAGAAGGACAAGAAGAAACATACGTTATTTGGAGAAATGGAGTAAGGGGATAGTGCTGAAGCAATGATCCCGAGATCAGGGAATCTTGAAGAATGGTTTTAAAGACAAGAGCTCGAAGCCCAACAAAACCGAGGTACGCTTCCGAGAACTGGTTTTACTCGTCAGTTCACCACTTCGACCGCAAATCCTGCCTCAGCGGAGACCCCCATTCTTTGGCTTCTTCACACTGTTTGGATTGCGATGGTGCTCATTTCCTTCAGGTGTCCATGTTAATTGGCGGACATACGGCAGCGTGTTGGGCAACCACAGATCCAAAAGATGATGTTCACAAGATGTCTTCCTACTTGGGTACGACGGCCTCATGTGTGCTTCGACCGGTTAACATTTCTTCTGCGAAGCTTGTTGCTACTGGTACATCAGATGGGCAAAGCTGGCTGGATTCTTCAAACATTTGGAATCGGCGTTCCTAGTAGCAATCGGTTCACAGGTACCGGACTGGCCGTGGACGCATACAATCTTTGTTTGTGCTACTCACTGGTCTTTTGATGAACAGCATAGCTTTGCTTTCTACAAAAGCCACCTGTCAGGCGTCCTACGACGGGTAAGTTTTGGAGCGCAACAAGAGGTTTTGAAGCGATCGAGCCACTCAACACCACCAACAAGTCCTTTTTACACCAGAGGCGCCGACAACAATCCGCAAATCACTGACCCAAGAATTTCACAGGCCGCCCGTCGATGGCTCGAACCAGCACGAACTTACTGGGGAGAAGTCTGATGTCGCAGTGTCGCCAAACTATTGGCTCGGACAGCCACTAGAACCGAACAACTACAAGCATTCGGGAGTCATCAAGGCCGAAATCTCCGATCTCAACAAAGAGCTGCAAGAAAGGCGAAAGCCGGGGAACAATCCTACCCAAAAATCGCGCATCCTCAACTTCGGCAATTCTCTGCTTCCCAACCCTTCGTCTATAGCTCGATATCCTCGCAAAGCGCATCAAATTTGTGGTCGTTTTGAGAAAACCACAGCCACCTTCGGCGTGCGGGCGTGATATGGTCATTAGTCAAGCCTTCCCCCTACCCACCCATGGCCAAAACAGTCCGCATGAAAGACAAGGCCTACCTTTTAAGGCGCATCCAAGAGCTCCCTTTCTCCAGCGAAATGCCTCCCCCCTCATCGAGCAGATTCAAAACCTGGGTCATCTGGGGAATGCATCCTCAACGTCCCGCCGAATCACACGTTTCGCCGATCGTGGCTTTTTATGGCGAGGTGGAACAGCACATCCGGGACCAGTACCCCAGAGAGTGGAAAAAGACCAGTCCATCACTTCTTCTCCGTCATGTTTACTTCACCTCAGCACGTTCCACCTGACAAGAACTCGGCTACATTGTCCTTTCTTATGTCCGCACTATACATGACTGTTATGGCGGTCATGTTTAAGAAGGTGCGGCTGTATCTTTTTTTTGGCTGCGCTTGGCAGATCCCGCTGGCTGCTTGTCCAAGGACAAGTTCTTTGAAAGAAAAGTCATTCCGGTAACACGATTTTTGGGGGGGATTGTTTGTCGGACCGAGTTTTCTAAGAGCCTTTGTTATTTGATCTGTAGATTGTTCATTTTGGCAATTTAAAATGTACATTGTTCATCTTCACGATTCGAGCCTGATCTGATCAAGTTGAATTTCATAACCCAACTTTCAGCGGTGGGTGAGGTCTCGTCTTGATCAAAACCCGTTCGGTCAAGATTGCAATCAGGAGAGCAAGATTGTGCTATGGCTGACCTGACAAGACTATACTTGCTATTTCATGGTACTCCTTCTTCCAAATAGAGTGAGTGGCATTTTTGGTGCTAAAACATTGCTTTGGACTCAACGGTGGATTTTTCATGCTTGCTGATTGTAACGCCGCGGTCACTTGCATCATTCCATGGGGAATCGCAGTGGTCATTTCACGTGCTGTGATTGGCATGTATACTACCATGGCAACCATCGCTTGGACCATGCAAGTGCGTTGCGTTGTACACACCAGTTGGGGACTTGAAAGGCACGGTTTATTTCTCGATTCTGTATCAAGCAGCCCACCAATCTGGGCAGGTTAAACCCCCCAGACAGGTTGAACAACACGATTGTATAATGAAAGCATTGCAAGCTTTCGATCCTTGCAGTCATCTGCACTCAAAGATTGCTACCTTACACGATCGTGCACTTGCACAATCATCATCATCGAGGGCTTGTCTCAGGCCCCTACATCCGTCCGTCCCCCCTTTTTCACCATAGGGGGTTCCTGCTGAACAGGACCACTTCGCATCTGACGTGATCTAGTGTAACCTTATCAAGATGTGCACCCTCCATGCTCCCCTTAGGCATCCCGCAGCACGACGAGCAATTCGGCCCATCGCGAGCAAACTTCGCAGATACGCTTGATCGAATTCAATCCAGCCTCCTCATGATCTTGCAAGTCGTCCGAATTTTGATAAGAGGCTGCTGCTCATTCCCGCTTATTCCGTCCTTTGCCAATAGCCAAGCGCTTCAAAGCCAATCCTTGGAAGTCTGCCCATGCACTGTTTCAAAGGTTATCTGCTCTCCCCCGCCGGTGTTTTGCCACGTCAGTACCCTTTTACTAGATTCGCCCATGCTGCTGCTGGCTCCTTTGTCTGCTCGTCCTTTGTGCTCTGCAAACGTTGGTGGAGAGGTCAGCTGTGGTGGCATGCTGTGTAGGATCGCGCGATCTGCTAGCTCGCATGGGCGAAGACTGGTGCTTCGCCAGCGACAACATGGTCGCGGTGTATTGTATGGTGGTTCCTGGCAGTGACACCTTTCGGTTGGGTTCCGGCTGGTGACATGCTGTTGACGGTTTCCATGCGTTGGCGCGCTTGTGACCGGAAGATCGGGCACCGTTAGCTTGGTGGGCTACTTCCTGTGAGAATTGATTCGAATGCCGTTGTAATCAGTGACTTACTCTGCCCGTGTTCAATGCAGAGCTCCAGCCTGCTCGATTTTCTGATATTTTGTTTGCAGCCATTGTTCGAATTACCAGTTTACAGAGGTGCTGCAGGGGTTGCGAAGGTGTGAGGGGTTCAAAGGGAAGAAGCATGTTGTTGGTGCGACTCGTAGCCGCGAGGTCTGTATACATTCTTGTTAGCCTTCGGTCGCATTCACACTTGTTACGAACGTATGGACAGATTTTCCCGGGGCGGTTCGTGTGGCAGATAGCTCGAAGTCACGAACGAGACGAGGAGGTCTGAGTGGTAAAGGCTGTATGACTGTTGGCAGAAATGGTCACGGTCTAAGCATGACAATAGTCAAGCAGGCCATGATTCTGGTCACACTTACGATTCGATCTTTAACAAAAAAGCACATTATAGCCACCTTCTCAATGAACAACTTGAGCTCTTACCAGTGTTGATGTACCAAACGGACAGCATTCTCACTATTAATTGCTGTTTATGTCTGATCATCTATTCCGTTGCGACCCCTGGGCTTTACAACATGTTCTCAGCGATGGGTACGAAATAGGAAGTTGAAGAGGTAAGTCATCAAGTGTAGCATTGTCCACTGCCTGCTGACAGAAGTTCGTCGGCCAACCCATCTCTTCTACCCATTGTCAGTTGAAGTACCCCACCACAACAAGATGCCTATCCTAGAGCAACTCAACGCATAGATTACGGACCAAGAACATCAAGCCCCGGGGCTCGAAAAGGATGGAAAGCAGGGATGTGAGATCACCCATCGATCCTCCGACAAATATGAAGGAGTGCCACCACTGTCTTGTTCGATAGATATCGTAATATTCTCAGACACCAAGGCAAGGAAAGGCCAATTACTGCCATCAGCGTAAAATGGCCACTCAGTCCTCTTTGCTTGCCGGATTCGAGTGCAGGTCAAACCGCCGGGGTTCCGCCCATGAGGCAGACAATCGGCGTGGTAATCTATGCACTTCGCAATGCCCATTTAGTTCAATGGTGACATTGAGACCAGGTGTTCAGGCTCAGAATTGTCAATATTTGTGGTGGACCAGAGAGCTTTTTGAAGCCTGACGATGTTGTAGACACCAAAGGCACACCAGCCCAGCCCAGAACATCATCTATCTTCCCACCACAATACGAAACAGTTTTTCACCGCCTCGCTACCATTTCGCTGCAAACCGGTGCATTGGTCGGCGGTAGTTGTTTTATCTTTGGAATGACGACGACCAACAGACAGCGCCGATGGTACCCAGAAATTCGCCGCTGCGGCGCCTGCGCTCGAGACTCAATGTCGACCGTAGCCTATAAAGAGCAGAGGCAATGGCATTTGCGCCGCCTACTAATTGAAGGTGAAGTTAAGCAAGTCGATGAGACGAAAGCTGAGGTGGGAATCGCGGTTTTGCAGGGGAGGATGTTTGCTGCGACATGCGAGGACACCTACACAAACACAAGTGGTCAATTAGAACAACACGCCGGACAAGGCAGATAGGCCCCGCTAAGCTCTTTGTCCTTGACGATTTTTTTGGCAAATTTTCGATCAAGCATCGATCTTTTCCCCTCCACGCCAGTCTCCCGTTCCAGCTGAATCCATCAGCTTTCGAAACCCCCCTCCCTTCATCATCTTCCATATTCATATGAGCGTCATCTGGATGCAACGACGAAAGATTCCCAATTCGTACCGTCCCCTCTGATCGCAGCGTTCAGATGCCGGTGAATCCCCTCTAGCCGCCCAGCACCCAAATTATTCACTTTTCCGTAGTACGATCGAAGGCTTTCTCTAAACCGGCAAGGTGGCGACTGTCCAGTCGAAGTTGTCATAGTTGCGAGCCGTCGGATGCGCTTGGTTGGTAGTTAAAAAGGCTTCCAGCCCGCTCAAAACCGCTGAACGACAAAGTCATCAACATCTCGATCCTCCTCACCGATTGTTGTCTCGGAAAAAAGAGGTGTGAAAGTCACGTCCTCGAAAGCATTTGCTAGGATTGGGCGCAATTTTGGCCCGGTCCATTGCTTCAAACATGCATGATTGCCTCATTGAAAGCTCGCCAGTCTTGAGACGAAGCCAGACTCCATGCCACTGAGTGTTTCGAAAAAACAGCTTCGTTACCAATGGAATCTGTTAACAGGTGATGGGTGTTTTTGGGGTTCTTCGTTCTTGCCTAGGCTTTCATTTTCTTACAATGCGACGAACAACTCGGTTGCCAACCAGATTGTTCAACAAACGATAAAATGCACAACAAGATTCTCAGGTGGCAATGCGCCCTGAATTGCAGCTCTAGGGTAGCTCTCATTCTATTTTCGCTGCACACCAGCCAAAGAAGTCGATCCAAGAACTCGACCGATTGGGGAATGACACTCCGAAATAAGATTCTGTGATGTAAAAAGGTTCGCTGAATAACCTGGTTGACAATGGTACTCACATCGTCCACGCGGAAGTAAGTAGGAGGGTTTGAGCCGAGTGGTTTCGCTGGGTTGAGAGTAGATCACAGGGGCCTCGTCAAGTGAAACGCTTTTCAACCATCGCCTGAAGAAGAATGCTGCAAGAGTGTTGAACGGATCAATAGCAGTCATTGACCTTCTCTGAATGTGCTGTTATGATAAAGCAGGGAGGTGTAATTTGTGTCCCTTCATCCGAAACCTGTTGCCAGCGAGAAAATCGTGTGTACAAAAGACCATCGACGAGCATTGTCGCACTTTCGTTCAACAGAGCATCGACTTCTTTCATATCGACACCTTCGTCTTCGCTAGCAAGGCCAGAGTGGTGCTGGCGAGCCAACCCTTGAGGTTGAGGCTCGGTCTCTGCTGTTGAGAAAGCTTTGAACGAGGAAATTGAATGGGTAGTCTTCCTCGTGAAGCCTGCAGAGACTTTGCGCTCATCGGCCCATGTATCGAGAGAGACCACCTTTGTAGGTGGCCTCGACCGAAGCCTCAATACCTTGATATGCTCCAGCGCCATAGTGACGCTCAACAAGCGGCGATGACCTTCCAAAAATCTGGCAATGTGCCGAAAAGCGGGTCAGTGCTTTTTGCGTAGAAATGACCTTTCTTTCTTACACTTGATTGAGGTTCGTTCTCGCCGAGCTGCGATGCCGCCAAGACGTATCGTCCGTACGCTTCAAGACCAACGCAGCACTCCGAAGATGGGAAGGCTTGAAGAAACATCACCAGCGCCTTGCCACTTGCGCCGCTTCTCGAATTCCTTCAAGAACAACGCACACAAGCTCTCGCGCTGATCAACGTTTGTCTGGGTGTCGGTCCTCTGCGGTCGGCACAATCCGCTCAGCGAATGCACCAAATACCGAATGGAATTTGTGATGCTCTCGAGATGAATTCGCAGCAGTCCCCAATCTTTGGGCAGCCCATCGACCAGTGACGCCTAGCACACATGACTTGAGTTCAGCAACCTGCTCTAAACCACCCCAAGCGTGGCCTTCACATTTCCGCTCTGGTCAACTTCTTAACACCGCCAAGATGCGACGGGCGTCAAGCAGCTGTGAAGAAACCTGACTGATGCCCGCACTGCTTACAATTGGTTCCAAGCTGAGCCCTCGAAGATCAATCGCCCGAGCTGTCCGTGACAGATCTCGCTGCGTGCTAGCATTCGCCAAACGGCAGTAACAACTGCTTCTCGGCCTTGAGCTCACCAACCGTCTGATCTCGTCAACTCCGGCATTATGGACGCAGATTGGCTCTTCTTGCCCGGCCATGATCCCGGTACTGAAGACAAAATGTGATTGGGGGTGCTGACAAAATTGCTACCTGGCCTCCAGCCAATGACCGCCTGCCCCTAATCCTCGCGGGTTCCGAACGTGACACAGGCGGCAAGACCGCGTCAGGCCATTTCAGGCCAAGGTATTTTTACGGAACTACGACGTCGAACGACCAAGAAATTCGGTTCGAAACAAGCAAAGCATCGATCGCCTTTCCACTCGAACTACGATCTGCTTCTACATACCTTCAAATACTTCGCCCTATTGGCCACCATCCCAAGATCATCAGCATATTTGAAGGCGCAGCTATCGAACTCAAGCCACCAGTGACGTCCCTCCCCACGCTCGCGGTAGGCAGACCCTGAGTGCGTTGGTTGGGGATGATTTGATATCTCTGCTTGGGGCCTGGATCTCTTTACAACACTTTCTTACATCCAACGCTTACCCTCAGTAGGCTTCCTGATCCACACATCTATTCTCTGGAGGCGACGTCCGGTTTTTTGTCGTTCGGATTTGTTTTGTTTACCGAGTCTCGCGTCGCTATATTAACGCTTCGACAATCAATGGTCTAGTAAACACACATGCATCATCGAAAGCGCATACACCACCACATCAGTCCAATGGACATCCTGGCCATGTCCTGGTGCATTTTGCCCAGCTCCTTGCTCGAGACAATGGCACATCCAACGGCACAACTACTGACAAGATTCGCCCAACAGCGACCAGGGGGCCGCCGATCTAAAAAAGGATGGAATCGATTCGATCTGCTCTGGTTGTTTTTATCGGTGTCAGCTTTGTCCTAAAAGATCGGTCTGTTGAAGGCGAATGTCAAATCAAGAAGAGGCGGGTGAAGGAAATTTGGGTACCTCAAGAATGCAACTGGTGGGCCGGCATGACGCTGAGATTGTTGGCGAATCCAACTTTGTCGCATACTTTCGGTGGGATGGATCCGGTCACGCCCCGTTGGCGCGTTGTCCGTCGGGTTAAACCACCATCCTCACGCCATTTCTTGAAGGAGCGGCTCAGTTTTGTTGGAAAGGTGTCCTGCTTCCTATGCAAATCGGCTCGGTGGTCATTGTACTCAATGCGCCTGAGCAGAGTGCAGTCGCCGATTTCACAGATGCAGCACTAGTGAACGCTCCAGGTTTCCTCAGTTATCTGGGGGTCATTTTTTGGCTGTCTGTTTTGGGCATTCTGGGTCGCAACCCAGATATGGCAAAAAAGAGATGTTGGTGTACTTGACCATATGAGCTGATCGGAGGACTGAGTGTTGTTGCAACGCAAGGTCTCGGTTCTGCGATTGTGCGCAGATTCGGAAACCACATTCAAACAGTGGTTCCTCTACATTTTGTTCGTCTTTGTCATTGCAACATACTGACGAGATCATCTACCTGAATGTGAGTGCCCTATCAATGCAACTCAAAGCTAACAACTCCGAAGCACTCAACCTTTTCAATGCCGCCATGGTTACACCTACATTACGTCTACTTCAACCTCCTCTACAATTGCGCCTCGGTTGTCTTTTCAAGGATTCAAGGGCACGGTCATCTCCATTACCCAGTCGCATGGGTTCCTGGTCATCTTCAGGAGTCTGCACGCAATTGGCGAAGTCACGAAGGATGTCCGGACACAGCTTATTCAGGGCGATCTCATCAAGTGCGAAGATTGCCGAAGTGGAAGAGCCAGAATACGAGCCCGAGCAGTACGTGCGTGGAGGAGCAGCGTTGTGCGAGCACCAGTCGAGCGAGAACGAAGCGCCAAGTTAACGAGGCACATCGGCTGAATGAGACGAATTATCAATTTTGGGAAAAACAAACAGTTGGAATGGGATGGTTGAGAAGACAACGACGTAAGCGACCGCTCGAACCGAACACGTCGGCGAAAGCAGGGAAATCCGCCGCTTGGCTGTCCAGTTCCCAAGGGAGGTCAGGAGCCAGTTTGGGAATGCATCCTGGCTTTTTGGACGAAGGCAAAAAGACACTGGGCAGCCAACAAGAAGTGGCCGCAGCCCTGAACCTCTCGACGCGTTCCCCCCAAAGAAAAGGGCGGAGGTCATTCCGCAAAAAGAACTGAGCGCGGTCAAATATTCGGTGCTTATGAGTCACAACGCCAGCATCAGAGGGCACATGACATTGAAAGTTATCGATCACCCTTCTGGCAAACACCTGCAATGGGTGGAGATGTCTCCATCACCCTGACCGCGTTTCATCAGAGGCAGCAGCCTGAGCCACCAAGACCGCCCCCGCACGGCCCCAAAAGACGCCAAGAGGACATTCCCTTCCAGAAATCCATTCACCCCAACAAGTCAACGCCTGATGGAATCGCCCCGACAAGTCGTGGGGTCACAGCTTTAATGCCGTAATAGGATCATACGGTGTCACGGAGGAGGAAAGATTTTGTCTTGCAAGGCGATTTTCTTTCGAAACAACACCAAAAAAATGAAAGGTACTTGAGGAGGATCGAGATGATGATTGGCAGGTCACTTCAAGCCCGGAACGACATCCTGCGGAGGTGAAATCGGAGGCAGGAACGACGTGACCCTTACGATGATCACGAGATGTACGCGACTTGAATGCCAGGCCACTGCAAGCACCCCAGGCGATTTCGATGATCGAGGTGGTCGTGGGGCTCTTTGTCTACCTGTACGTAGCTAGCGAGGCGTTGGATTGACATTGTATGCTTGACCGACCGGGCCTGGCGAGACGAAGACCGATAGGCTTGTAATACAGCCATGCATCACTTTCGGGTCGCAGAATTCTTTCTGTGTGTTGCGTGCAATGAATGGAAAGGCGGCGTTCTGTGGCTGAGTCGCTTCACCTCCGCTTTACTAACCAGGCATCATGCCGCGTGTTTCGTATGCAGGCTTCATACGACATCAACTTCGACAAAAACCTTGCGCAAGCATTTCAGACTGTGCGACGAGCTTCTTCAACCATCCCTGCGAATCACCCCAAACAGGCCGAGAAGACACGCAAAAGCGGTCGAGGAGGCAAAGCAGCTGAGCAAAATCAACCCCCAAAGCAGAACAGAACTACCAAGAGATTCTATCAAGACCGCCGCCCCAAACCCGGGACAAGGCCATCAAGCTACGAGAATGCGCTGTAGTCTGGGTGAGCTCACCGTATCACAAGCGCCGAAGCCTAGCGAATCTCATTCACAAACAAGGGAAAAGTCTTGACAGGTTTCGCCCGAGCCAAGCCTCAAAGCTGGTGATTCGCGATGCACACCAACAAACATATTGACTACGGAGGGATGCAGTCCGCCAACTTCTCACCTTTCCCAAACCCGAACACCCCGAAACTCAAATCGCTGTGACAAAATCTCGATCGAACTGGCAGTGTCACAGAGACAAGGATTCCCTCAGAAAATTGGAGGTTCGATTAGTGGCTCTGTACATTCAAAAGCATCATATTCATGCTCTCACACTCCATTAACAATTTGCTGGCGAGAGCTGAAGGATGGATGACAAGTGGTTTGGTGGAGGTACAGCTCTTAGAGCAAGTGACCATGCACTTGGAAACGTGCCGAAGGGAGACGGCTCTGACAAGCGCTCGAAAAAGGTGCCGCCTCAGTATACGTCCCCCGCTTCTGCAGGCAGGTCTTGATAGCAGTCCGGCCGCTACATGCGGAAGAGGAGACTTCAATACACCTTTCCCTACTTATTTTGAGGCGATGGAGGGCTACGCGACCAAGACGGACACAAAAGGCCACATCACATTCAATACATGTTGTTATGCAAATCATGCTGAATCTCGCGGACGACGCAATTCCTGATGACATCGAAGAATGCTATCAAATATGCCGGCAAGAACCTTGACCCATGAAAGCATAGCTCGAGCACATTCGAACAGGAGTCGGAGGATTTTGAAACATCATTACACAGCTATCGGTCGATCTCGGCAGTGATAGATTCATTCCGCATCTTAAGCGACTCTACGACAGCAGTTGGAGCGAATCTGATTAAGGTCATTGAGCCATTCTCGCGTGTGGAGATCACCATGTTGCGGAGATGGTTGGGGGTCGATGTCGTGCAGGTGGAAGAAAGCCGCCAAATGATCCGGACCATGTTATTTTGGGTGCTTATCAAGGTACAAGGCGTGCTTGGATCTTCGATGGCTGGTGAGGGGGCAAGGGGTACGATGCGGCTCTGGACACGTTGACAAGCTCAACAATGTGGTCGGTACTATCCTAACCAAGCGAGTTGCTTAATAATTAATATTCCAACGGGCTGGGATATACGCTTTTGGAGCGCTTACGTGTTAAATCGGTCCTTCCGCTGTGACACCTGAGGTATTTGGTGACATGTTTTTGGCAGGTCTGGAAAGCTATGCACAAGTTGATGACTGGCTTGACAACCATGACTTCGTGGCACGGCATGCGGCATCGCGCATGCTATGGGCAACATGCCGTTCCCCAAAACTTGTTTCTTTAGGAGTGGTACACAGGCTCATTCATCGAATTGAGTTGGAACAGGGACCACGAACACGTGCATCCTTGTTGACAGTTTCGGCTTGTATGCCATCCTCGTGGTGCACAGAGCCTCAATATTTTAGCTTGTGTATCATTGAGCCGATATCTTGGCTTGACTAGAAATCTCGTGCTGTGCTTGACCGTGTTGGCTTCGATAGCTCATTCCGCGGCGGATGTAGGAACAGGGTTGACTTGTGACTTGCGTGAACTGTATGATCATTATCCACTTCCGAGGAGTGAGTTTAAAATTGAGCGTTAATAATTGGGACGGAGCAAACCAAGCGGCTGAGTACCGGAATGCAGATTGCAATGGTAGCGAGGTTTGCAATCGCTTGAAGTAATACAAAATGGCTTCACATGTTTGCTGCAAAGCTCAACGCCGCGCCTTGGCCCACTTTTCGTTCACATGCAGCACATGCCGACCGCGACTGGGGGCATTGCAGTACCATTCAAAACCATCCCCAGCCCTGGCACAGGGCATGGGAATGAGCAACGCGTGTGGTCATGACTACAATCACGATGGCTGTGCAAAAGAACAATCCTTCGCGGCGTTCTCTCAAATCGTCATGTTCGTCGTGTTGTCTTTGGGTACCCTTTTGTCCACCGTTGCTCGCAGTCCCTGGCAGAACAGTACGTATTTTCCAACGAACAACCAAATGGTCAGCGAAAGGAACTCCTTCGATCTGTTCCGCGAGATGATACAGAAGACAACAAGCAACAGTTGGCTAGAGTCCGTGGCAGCTCGTCACCCCTGCAAATCAGAAGTGCCGTGTCACTCATCAAAGCTGCCTTGTTTCGAGCTTCAGGAACGAAAGCCACAGTCCCGATCGATTCCCGGCTGCATTGAAAGCACTAGCGCAGCAAAACCAGGACCATGAATGTTTGTTCTTGGGGTAACGCATTCGGTACTACTGCGAATCTCTAGCCCGATCAGAGAAAAATCTTTCCATGTACGGTCCGAAAGCAGCATCGCGGAATTGCTCTCAGATCTCAAACCGTTAAATCAGGATGTCGTGCCGGGTTTGAGCTCGAGCAGCGACCCGGAATGAGCTGCGCCACATGGATTTCGGTAGCGCCTGAATACCTCACTCTTGTCCTTTTTAACATGCCAAATTTGAAAGCTGTTTCCCAAGAACATTGTGTGAGCCGCATCGTGCTTTACAGGAGTCCACCTGTTTGGCTACGCTTTGATTGTTGAGTACCTTATGGCCAAGGGCGCGCGCATATTTGCTGCCCTCAACCGTATACGTAGGGGAAATGAATTTTTTCGTGACCAACTTTTTATCTACCTCTCCTGCCAACTTCCACTCTTCACGACATCCATTCGATTGCTTATCACCCAAATCAAGCCACTCAGACAGCTATCACAATTCGTCAAACTGAAGGGATCAATATGGAACAGCGTGAAAAGGCATCGTGAGAGCTTTGGGCCTGTTCCAAAAGGGAGACCCCACCCTAGTCCATTTCAACCCGTCCCTTATCTTGCCAACCACATCTCAGCGACCCCATTTTGCAGCTCAATCTCTACCACAATCGCCCCCAATACAGTTGCTGACTGGCAAAAGAGAACTTATATCAAAAGCCTCCGCACCAACGAGATCGTTTAAAATGGCGACTCCAAACCTTAAGACCATCTCCACTTGACCTCATATCCAGCTTCTCAGAGGGCATCGGACATTCAAATCCAACCCATACGGCAAGAATCTCCCTCGAAATCGTCGATCTGCATCCACGATTTGGAAGCCATCGAGCCAACCTCGAGACCCCAACTCCTCCAAAGCCAATCGTTTTACAAGGCCGAGAATCGGAATGCTGCCCTCAGTACGTGATGGCCACTTCCCCAATCGTCAAGAGACACCAGCCAACATCGAGAAGACCCAAGGCTCCGCCTTCTGGGCCATCCACTACCGACCAAAAACCCGGGATGGTGAGAAATCCACTATCTTCTGCACCAAAGTAATTGAAATAACGATACACCAAGACCAAGAAACCCACAACGGGCCGTGGGCAGGCTCTCCCACCACTATCCTCCTCATCTCCCTTGAGCTCCCTTGCCAGCGACTTCTTTCACTACGTCGCCGACACCATCCAAGCCAGCATACGAGGACGGTAAAGCAAGGCGGGCGAGCTTAGCAAGTTTTTTCCCAAGACAAGCTTTTTCGATATGAAAGTACGGCAAGGGAAGTACACGAGCTCAAGGGCGGGCCGAAAGAAGACCTCTGAGGCCAAAAAGGGGCGTTGCAACAAAAGAAGACTGATAAGCCAAGGAGACGGCAAGCAAAAACCGACGAGGCAAGGATGCTGACAAAAACCAAGGAGAAGGCCCAGAATAGAACGATTTCGCAGCCTACCCCCACGCCACTACCACGATCACTTGCTAGTA
>JAMXBC010000078.1:0-52665 GCA_024138005.1 Lumnitzera racemosa
GCAAACCCCTAGTACTTGTACTAAAAAAAAGTAAGGTATTCCCCTGACATAAAAAATTTTTGCATGGGAGGAACAATTTACTAGTTATATCGTCTGCAATCGCCTGGGAAATTTCGAGACGTTCTTCGAACCAATCATAGACTTTATTGAGATAGGTAAACCAAAAGTACTCCCCCCCTGAGAACCGTATCTGAGAATTTCTCTCGTACAGCTCAAACAAAAAACCCAAAAATTGCTTTGGGATATGGATTTGAAACTTTGTAAAAAAACCTCTCCATTCTGAGTGGGATATGAACGAGTAAAATCCCAAAGTCTTATTTGTGGTTATAATGTCAAAATATCAAGTTGGCGCATTCGTCTTTATGTTGATCATTACAGGGCCCCTTGAATCTTCTATTTACTACTTTCTTTGATTTTTTTGTGTGCAATGCCGCTTTATTCTTGTTTTCTTTATTTTTGATAGGAATTCTCTTGTTTAGACCCTATGAATCGATTAAAACCCAGATTCATACTCGAACACGATGATTCAACAAACTTCAAACTAAGTCCAAAGATTCTCTGAGTAAGAATCTTTCGATCATCACTTTTTGAATGAATAGATATATAATGACTAAAAATCCAAGAAAGCTTTGCCTTTTGATCAAAAAAAAGGGAATTTTTTGAAAAAAAAAAGAAGAAAATCTTTCGATTTAGGAAATTATAACTCTTTGGAAAATTTTGTGGAGTCGGTCGCGGGTTTGAATATTAGTATGAATCGTTGTTAATATTTTGTGATCTATTTATATATTCCGTGCTCCATTTCTGGGATGATATCCCACGAAGTAAAACCATCTCTATCAAGATGACAGACCCATTCTCTGTACTATCAATAGGATCCATTCTAACAAGTCACACACTCATATTCGGAAATACAGAAAGAAATTCCACGATCGAATACCAATACACAAAAAATATAAAAATACCAAATTATCTATGGTAGAAAAAAACCGAAACCAAATGTTTTCCTTGTATTGAAAACTAAGAATTGCGGTTCATTTGAATCTAGTTTAATTCATTGAAATTCCATCCAGTAAAACAGAAGAGTTATAAATTTCCAAAATAATAGATAGGAATACCGCAAATAGAGCCATTGCGACACCCATCAACGGGTAGTTCCCCATCCAGGAGCTACTTTACCATATTCTGAATTTTAATGGTTTCAATAATCCCCCACAACAGTTCGTCTTGGTCCCCGATCTAGAACTCCCCTCAACGGTTTGTGTAGCCATAAATCCTATTTTGTATTCATTTAGATTGTTGACTTTGTATTTCCATTCCGTTGTAAATAAACGATCTTATTATAGATCCATTTTGGTCTTGAAATTATATAATTAATGGAAACAGCAACCTAGTCGCCATCTCTATTCTGGGTTACTTGTAAGTTTTACTGGGTATGCCTTATATATGCTTTGGGCAGCCTCTCAACAACTAAGAGATCCATTCGAGGAACATGGGGATTGTTGAAGCAACAAGCCCCCCAATATTGGGAGGCTTGTTGCTTCAATTGATATAATGAAAAATCATTTCACCTTTTTAGTTGGAATTTCGGAGGTTCTCGAAAAAAGATAGCGAAAAAATTTATCCCCAGAGTCGATACTAAGAGGGAAAGTATAAACCCAAAGTTCCATAAATTCGCTCGTGCTTTACAATTATAGCTTCCATACCTGTTTATGAAGATTCGAATCAAGATTTCTCCCCTTTTCCCTTAATCTATGTCAAATCACAAAAAGACAAGCCAAAAACTACAGAAAAAACTTGTATCAAACTACTTGTTTCTTGTAGTTTGGGTCTCCCAAATTTTGGGAAAGCCCCCAAATTCCACTTGAGGCATCCAAATTGGGTCAATACCAGCAAAACATCTTGAACAAGGTTCTAGCACCCCTGCCCAAAAGTGTCGAAGAAGAATAGCAGAGCAAAAGAAGCATGTCCAAAAGTAAACCAACCCTTGGACTGCTAAAGAAAAACACCATCCGATTTCAAAGTAGCACGATCTAATTCAAAAATTTCGCCTAATTGAGCGCGTCTAGCATATTTTTTGACAGTAGCAGGATCATTAATAACTCCATTGAGTTCGCCACCATAGAACTCAACAGTTACACCCACTTGTTCGGGCACTATACTTCGATTCTGCCTTCTAAAAGGAAGTCGGCTCTAACAATCGTCTCCGTCTACCAAACAACCCGGAAATGTTTCAAAAAAAGTAGGCATACGAGTACAAAAGTTCACGTCCTTCTTTATCTTTAAAAATAGGATGTCCTAACCCACCAACGCTATTCCATCCCCCTTGTCCATTGAACCTGCTTGAATAAGCCCCCTTTTGCCGGATTATTACCCATGTAATCATAAAAAGCCAATTTTTCTGGAATTTTAGACCAAGCTTCTGAGAAACTTTGATTTTTGGCTACCCATCACCCAAATCTTCGATATATTTCTTGCTGGAAGTAGCCTGATCCCCTTTATAAAGAGTGGGACAATAATTCGTAGGCGTTGTTGCTGAACCATACCACATAGTTCCAGCAACAAAAAAAGCTGCAAAAAAGACGCGGCGATACTACTGGAAAGGACGGTTTCAATATTCCCCATACGCAATCCTTTTTATAGACGTTGAGGTGGACGGACACTAAGATGAAATAGGCCTGCTAATATGCCTAAAGTACCTGCTGCAATATGATGAGAGGCTATTCCTCCCGGAACAAAAGGATCAAACCTTCTACACCCCACGCTGGATTTACAGGTTGTACCTTTCCGGTTGTCCATAAGGATCGGACACCATATTCCAGGACCATAACAATCTGTTACATGAAATGCTCCAAAACCAAAACAAGCCACTCCTGAAAGAAATAAATGAATTCCAAGTTTGGGCAAAACCAAGAAGGTTTTCTGTAGTTATCAAAAATATTTCTAATCCCAATACACCAATGCCGATAGCTGCTAAGAAGCCACAAGCCAGAAAACAATATGTGCACCGGCTACACCTTTGTAACTCCAAAAACCAGGATTCGTTACGGTTCCTCCTGTGATACTCCAACCGCCCAAGGAATTGGTTATTCCTAAACGAGTCATGAAGGGTATAACGAACTACCTGTCTCCACATTGGATCAAGAACGGGGTCAGAGGGATCAAAAAACTGTAATTATAAAAACCCATCGAAGGCCCCAAAACCCGAAAAAAAGCTGAATGTTTATATGGAAAAAAAACCCCCGGGGGGCTTCAATACGACGGTATGAAACGATCCCAAAAGGGAAACCCATGAAAAACCCCTTTAAAAGAATAATAGCCAATGTTTTTTTGCATTGGAAAAAACTTGCTGTGGATTTCCCCCTTTTGGGCTATCTGGAAAAAGGGTTTTTAAAATTTTTGGTTATTGTTTTTTTTTAGTAAAGTCAAAATGGAAAAATTTGGGTTGTAGGAAAAAAGGGAAAGCAAAAATTATTCTATACCCGAAAAGTCCAATACGCAAGGGGGGTTGATCCCCTTTTTTTTATGAACGAATCCATACTATTTTTTAAAAATTAAAAAAGAATTTCTAAAAATTTTTTTTCCCAATTATGAAAAAAATTTAAATAAAAGAAAATATTATTAAGAAATAAAGGGCCATGTTACGTTCCCATCAAAGTGAAAATAAATTTTAACTTAATTCTTTTTTCTTTCATTTTAGGGCTTTTGGGTTTTCCCCCAAAGATTTTGAAGCCCTTGGGGGGGAAAAGATGCCTTTGGGTTGAGGGGTATGTGGGCTTGTCAGATATTTTGGGGTTATATGGGTTTCCCCCTTTTTCCCCCAAATCGGGTACCCCTTTTTTTTCCCAAAGAAAGTTTGAATTATAAAAATTTGGGGGTTTGAAGTGCAATAAAATGAAATTGACCCCTTTTTTTTTTTGGGGGGTATTAAATTAAATTTTTATAATTAAAAATTTTTTTTGGGTTTGTTTGGGTTTGGCCAATAAAATGAATTTCCCCAGGCCCCGTTTAGAAAAAACCCCAAATTGGGGAATTATTTTGGAAATTTTTATGTTCCAAATATTATCAAATATTATATATAGACCCCAAAAATTCAAAAGTCAAAAAGATTTTAATAATAAGAAGGGGAAATCAAAATTTTAATAAACGGTAAAGTAATATGTTTAATACGTCGGTTTTTTTGGGCAAAAGGGAAAAAAATAAATTTGGGGAAAAAGTCAAAAAAAGGGGGGTATTGGGGGTTTATTTGCCCTATATGTGCAAATAAAAATCGGGATTTTTTTTTTTTTCTGGAGAGACAGAAACAAAAAGAATTTAAAAAACCCATAGGAAAAGAAAAAAAATGTGTTTTGGGATTGATCTCGATGAAAAAATATTTCAATGAAAATTAGTTCGATAAGTTTAAGGGAAAATTTTGTTATTTAGTATAGGGGGTTTTTTTTTTATTATAGATATAAATAAAAAGAAAATTAAAAAAAATACTAAAAAAATTGGAAAAAAAAAACCCACTTTTTACAAAAATCAAAAATTCTTAGGGGGGAAAAAAAAAGCCCCATATGAAAAAAAAAAAGAAAGGGGGGAATGAAACTAAAAGATTTTTTTTTTTTTTGAAAATTTTGGTGCCCCCTTGGGAAAAAAGGTGCATTTAGGTTTTTGGGATAAAATTTTTATTAAAAAAACCCCCACTTTATGGAAAGATTACTTTTTTTGGGGGCCCCCAAAAGGGTTTTTATAGCGAGTTAAAATAAACTTTTGGGTTTATGGTTTATTAGTATAGAGTTTTAAAAACAAGGATCTGTATTTTTTTAATAAATTTGGGGGGAGGGGTAATCCCCGGAGTAGTATTTTTTTAAAATATGAATTTGTGAACCCCGATGTGATAAAAATATGCTTGGGATTAGCTGCTTAAATTTGGGATTTTTATTTGGTCGGGGGGAAAAAAATTAAAAGTTTAGTTTCCCCTCACGTTTGGGGCCCCAAGGGTTTTTTTAAAGAAAAAGGAAAAAGGCCCTTCCCCTTGAATAAAAAGTAATTTTCAGGCATTCAAATTTTCGATATGGGGAATTTTTTTTTTTTCAAAATTTTTTATATCAAAAGGATTTGTATGAAATGAAATTAGTTTAAAAAAGGGTTTTCCCGATTTGATTTTCTTTGGGAAAGCCTTTTCAGGTCAAAAATTTTTTATTTTAAAATAATTACATATATAGAAAAAAAAAAAAAATTTTGGGGGTTGTGAATCAAGCGAGAAAAATTAGTTTAAAGAAGGGGGCCCTCTAGTATTTTTGAACTGTTTGGGAAAGGAAGGTTTGGTAATTGGGCTTTTGACCCCGGGTGGAAAAACCCCCCTATCATTCTATTTTTTTTTTTCTTTCTTCGAGGGAAAGGGAAAAAGGGAAAATTTCCCATTGTAGACCCGAAAGGAATCCCAAAAAGGGGAAACCCTGTACGGTTTTTAATTTCCCAATTCTATCTTTTTTTTTTTTTTTATTTTTTTTTTCCCTTTCCCTAATATCATGCGGGATAGGGGGAATGTTTTTTCTATATGGGTAATGATACATCAATGCGAGTTCTTTTTATGGGCAAAACGGGGGGAATTTTAAACTGGAAGCAGAAGAATATAAAAACTGCGCGAAACCATAAAAAGGGGGTTTTTGTAAAAAGAAGGGAAAAACCCTTTTGGGTTGTATCCGAAAATATGGAAGGGTTTTTTTTGTCAAACAACAGAAGCCCCAAACTATGGAATTGTTGATCTTGTAGCGATTGAATAAAAAAAGCAGCGATCATAAGAAAACGCAAAAAGAGATTTTTTTCGTAGTATGGGTTTATAATATTTTATTCATTTTTAAATTTAAAAACAGAAGTTTAAATTTATAAACATTCGGTTAGGATTTATTTTAAAACCGCCCATTCCCCCATGTATACAAACTGGGGGGCCCATATTAAACAATTATTAGAAAAAACAAGACAGCCAAACAGAAATGAAAGAAATCCCCGTTTGGGGATGTCCTAGGGGGAAAGGGAAAATGTTAGGGTGTATGTGCGATCGTTCAGATCCCCCCGGAAAAAAAATAAAAGGAAAAAATCATTTTCCAGTATCAATGATCGTAATGAAAAAGAGAAAAAAGATTATTTATCCTTCTATTGTGTTGGTATGAAATTTTTGGTTTCCCTTTTGGGGGAATCCAATATTCAATTTGGAATTGAAGTGAGAAAATTCTTTGTAAAAAAGGTTTTCATTAAAAGGGGAAAATTTTTTTAAAGGGCGAAAATTTTTGTTTACTTTTCAAAAAAAAGGGAAAAAGGGGGCAGTTCCCCCTAAATTTATAATTAAAAGTTATTTTTTAAGGGTAGATTCGTTGGGGAAAGATTTTTAATAAATTTAGGGGTAGAGCCCAAAAAATGGGAATGTAAAGTTAATTTTTCCAATAAACCCCATTTTAAAAAAAAATAAAAAGGGCCGGGTTTAGAGAAGCCCCCCGTTTTGGTAAAATAAAAACTTTCAAACCCCATTTCTTTATTTTTCTTTTTTTTTTTTTTTTATAGAAGTGTCCAAAACAATTTTTAGTTGTTTTGAGGGAAAAAGCCCGAAAAAAAAAAAAAATTTTGGCGGGGGGGTTTGTGAAAAGCCCTTGGAATTTTTTTTTATTTTAAAATTGGGGAAAATTGTTTTGTTATTTTTAAAAAGGGGGGGGAAAAAAAATAACTAAAACAAAGGAAAACAAATTGTTATTCCTTAAAGTTTTATTTATTCCCAAGCCGATTAGGAGGTAAAATGGGGGGACGTAGAAAAAAAAAATTTGTTTATTTTTCCAAATTTCGGGGGGGTGTTCAAGGCTTATGAAATTAATTTAAAAAAAATAAGGCCCTTGGTTTTTTTAGATAGAGATAGGCAAAAAGGATTTTTTTTGTTTGTGGAAAATTTGGGTAAATGCGTAATTCGGAGAAAAGGGGGTTTTTTTAGAAAATTGTAAAATTTTTTACAATCTGTAAAGAAAAGTTTTTCTTAATCGTAAAAACCCCTTTCAAAATAGTTTTAAAAAAGAAAATTTTTTTATATGATTTCTTTAGTCATAAAAAAAGGAAAAAAAATAAGGAAATTGCCCGAATTTTTTAAAAGGGGGTTTTCTGTGGGAATGAACCCGGGGGGGGTGAGTAAAAAATTGTGATAGAGAATTTAAAGAAAGAGAATGGATAAAGGCGCTCCCAAAAAAAAAGAGAAAACAAATCCCCAAAAACCAAAAAAAAAGGAAATTTTTTTACCCCAGCTTTGGGGTTTGTTTTTTGACCAAAAAAAAATTGGTTTTTTCCAATTTTTTAAAAAAAAAACAACATCAATTTTAGTTTTAAAAAGGGGAAAATTTTTTTTTAATTTTTTGGGGAAATTTTTTTTTTTTTTGTTATTTTGGTTTAAAACCCGGGAGTTTTTTTGGTCGATCGTTCTTTTAAAATTTTTTTCTTTAAGAAAAAGGGAAAAAAAATAAAAACGAGTTGTTTTTTAGAATGTAATTAATTTGTTGTTTTAAGGTAAAAAATTTTTTTCCCCCCCGGGTAAAAAATTTTTTCCCCCTTTACTAAAAAATCGATAATTTAAAATTGTTTTTTATAAACAAATTTGATCCCCCGGGGGGTGGGGGGAAAAGCTTTCGAAAAAATGTTTTGATTTTAAAAAAGAGTGCTTGGATTTATCCTGTTTGTTTTTCCCAAATTTGATTCCCAAAATAATTTTTCGTCTGATCCAAAAAGATTTTTTTATAAGTAAAATAGGAGTTTGGGTTTTTTTTTTTTTTCTTTTTCAATTTTTTTTAATTTTGTTTGTTTCTAAAATTTTTTTTTAAAATTTCGGGAATTTTTTTAAATTTTTTTTATGAATATTTTTTTCTTTTCCTTTTTTTGTTCCTTTTAAAAGTGGAACCCCAAAAATTTTTTCGGAATTTTTTTTTTTTTCCCGGGGAATTTGTTTTTTGTTTGTAAAAAAAAGGGGAAAAAATTTTTTTTACCAAAAGGGTATTGTGTGATTTTTTGGGAATTAAAATTTGGGGGAACCCCCCCTTTATTAAGTATACTTTTATTTTAAATATCTTGGATGATATTCTTGTTGACTGATCCTAGACACATTTCCAGTTTCGTTTTCAATCCATAGAATATATTATTTCTATTAAAATAATATTGGAAGATGAACCCCAATTGAATTTGCCCAAGTTGAATTACTTTTGATTTTTCTTTCCTCATTTCTTTTTCTATGTAATTTGAAAAATTTTATCTAATTCTTTTTTAAAAAAAAAAGAGGGGGGGGGGTTGTCATAGATCTTTTGATTCTATCCTAATCTTTTCACCCTTCACATGTAATATAGAATGAAAAAAAGGAAAATCAACGCATCCCCGGGGGAAAAACGATTAATCCTTTTCAAAACCCGTAAAGCCCCCAAACTAGAGTATTTTTACCCGGGGCCCCGGAAAGATATGTTTTTTGATCTCGCATTTCAAATCTCTTCTTTATTGTTTTTTGTTAATCCATATATGATCGTGTTATGAAGTACTTGATGTATCTAAGTGTGAAGAATGCTTGTATTTACGGGTTCGAATTCAAATTTAATTAAATACAATGATTCGTAGATAAGATTTGACTTTCTGAAACCGAAAAAAACGCCCTTTCCCTCCGAGCATTTCCAAAAAAAAAGTTATTTTTGGTTTTTTTTTCGGGTTTTTGGTTTATACATTATAGAAGCCCTTCTATTATTATTTTTGTATATAATTATTTGCTATATTGAGACCAAAAAAAAAAATGAAAGATAATTTGTATATCAATGAAAAAAATAAGGATTTGGAAAACAAGAGGGGAAATTTTCTACAATGACACTGTAGACAATTAAAAGGGTGTAGCGCGCTGGTAGGCGTTTGTTTTGGGGGACAAAAAGTCCGGGTTTAAAATCCGTCATCCCTACCCCTTTTCTTCTTTTGAGCAGACGGGCTCTTGAAAAAGGATTCAATCATTTTGGATAAAAATTTTCTTTTTTTTTTTTTTCTTTCTTATGGATGTATTCGGGGGTTTTAAAAAAAAACCCCATTCTTTACATTTATGGGATAAGAAAGCGCTTTAGTTCGTTCGGTAGAGGGGTCTAAAAACCGATGTCGTAGTTCAAAACCCCAGAGGTGATTTGGGTTTGGTTAGGTTAACCCAAATTACACCAGTATCAGATAATTGAAATTAATCTGAATTTGACCCCCTGGGAATGAAAGAGGAGGTCAAACAAACAAAAGTTTAATTAATCAAAGTCCAAAAAGATCCCCCGTTTTATTGTAAATATCAGTTACAAAAAATCCCGCTAAAGTAAAGGGTTGACCTAAAAAAATTCCAAATAGAAAAATTCATCATTTAATTTGTTTTTTTGAAAGGGGAAAAAAAGGGGGTAAAATCTATCCTAAATATTAATCTGCATTGCCCTGAATCTCAATGACTACTAATTGGAAATTTATGCGTTAAGGACTATAGAATAGATGAATAACACAAAAGGATTCTTTTTTTTTATGAGTTGTGTTCTTTTAATTTAAATTTAAAAAAAGGTTCTTGGTCGACAATAAATAGGGTGAAGTTATGTTAACGCTGTAGTAGAAAAACCAAATAATGTTTAGTAGCATAAGGAGCTAAATGAAAAAGTTTTTCTATCCTATCTTCTAAAAACACTTCCCCAAGTTTAAGTTTTGAATAGGAATATATAAGATAAGCAAAATACCAAAATTTAAAGAAAGTCGAAGTTCATTGACAGTCGAAGTTTCATTGACAGTTGTTATTCATCAATCATTCATTATAGAGGTATTAAAAAAAAGAAAAAGGGAAGGGGGATAGAAAAGAAATCAATTAAACATTTGTAACCCCTAACAGTCCCCTGATTCCCAATAAGGGATTCATTTTACAACTCTTTAGAAATAATATTTAAAATAATTTTAAGGGAAATTGAATTTAATAAAGTAATAATGGGAAAAAAAGGAAAAGGATCCCCCGATCAGATACCCCAAAATCAAATGTTTCTTTTTTATTAACTGTTTTAGATAGTAATTGCTATAATTTTTTTTTCTTTCTAAATTTACACTTTTTTTTCATATTTTTAGAAATTTTTTTTTATTCCCAAAACCCCCCCGAGTTAAAGAACCTTTGAAATTTATTTTTTTTCCTTGTTTTTTTTCTTTTTTATCAATACTATCTACTACTTACTTCTTTTCTTACGAATCCCCTTAAAATGAAAAAGCAAAAAAAAAAAAAAAATTCCACCAAAAAAACCTTTTTTTAGCTTGAAAAAGAGATTTTTAATTTTGCATCGAGTGGAAATTTGTAATTTCCCTTTATGTTATTAGAAAACCGTTAAAATTTAACTCATCTTTTACCCTATTTTATTTTTCTAGTTTAAGCCAATAATAGAGAGAAAGTCCCCTTTCTACTACTACGAAATTTGATTTGAATAGTAATGCGATTTTTATATCAAAGCAAGGGAAAAAAGAATAAAAAATTAAATATCTTTATTTCAATATGATTAAAAATTTGGTGCTGTGTCAGAAAAAGGTTAAAAACTGTTCGGTATATCGAAAAAAACCCTTGGTACAATTTACGATTTCCAAAAATTGAATTCAGTGAATCCCTTTATGTTATCTTTTAGGGACCGATCCCCCCTTTAATGTACAAAATTGTGGAAACTCAGCATGTTGGAAGAAGGAGAAGTTTTTTGTGATTTAACCGTATTTGATATGGGTTATTTTGCTTATTACCCTCCTATTATTGGGGTTGGTTATTCGTCAGCACGGGTTTAGCTTACGAGTGTTTTGGGGTGTCCAAGAATATTTTACCGAGACCCACAAAGGGAATTTTTAATAATGGCCCTTTTTATCTTTGGAAAACTCGATGAATTTGTGATTTTTAGGGGCAAAAAGCCTAGATCGAAAATACCCTTTTTACTGCGATGGTTTGGGGGTTCAAGGATAGCTGTACTACCCTTTCTTTTTGGGGTCAAAATCAGCAAAGCAGTTTCCAAAGATAAACCTAATAAAATTTTGAGTACGACAAAACAAACCCGAATGAAAAAATGTTTAAAATTTAAGTACCAGTCTTTCTGGGGGGGTTTTTACTCATTTTTGATTGCTGTTTTATTTTCCAATTATTTCTTAATTTGAGAAGAAAGAGAATAGAAACCCAAAAATAGTGGGAAATTTTCTTATCCCCATTGGAAGGATAATCTCATAATTTTTATAAAATTTTATTTCTTGCATGACAACTTTTGAAATGGGGGAGGGAGGGGGAAAAAATGGCCGATATACGGAAAGGATTTCCCCTTTGGATAATAGGTACTGTAAGGTATTCCTGTGATTGGGTTTTTTAGGGATTTTTTTTATGGTTCATACTCGGGGTTGGGGTTTTCCCCTAAAAGTTAACAATAATCAGTGAATAAGTTGGAGTTTTGAAAGCTTAAGAAGAGGCTACCCCCCCGTTTTTGCTTTTAATAATATTTTTTCATTAAAGATAAAAACGTCACTCTGCTCGATGTTTAAAAAAAAAAATTATTTCATTTTTTTTGATAAGGTTTTTAAAATTTCATTTAAATTTATATTCATTTGAACATTTTAGATAGTATCTATCGATACTTTCTAAGTTGAAGAAGGAAGGAACGCTCGATTTGTTTTCCTGAAGAAAAATTCCCCTCATCTTTTTTCATCGTATTTACAAAATTTTTCTATAGACCCCTTTTTCTATTATTTATTTTTTTTTTAGCACTCATCAAAAATTGAAATTTATAATTCATTTAAAAAGTTCTATTTTTTTCAATAAATTGATTTTTATCTATTTTTTTTTTTGTTCGCTACTTTTATATTGTTATATATGAAAAATAGAAAGGGTCTAAAAAAAAAGCGAAAACCCCCAAAAAACGAAAATAAGAATTGGAATCTTAAAACTGAGATCCAAAACCCTTTTATGTCGACAAAGAAAGGGAAGTGGAAATTCCTTTCTTTTGTCGAGAAAGAGGGCGGGAATCCCCTTTTCTTTTGATTTCCATTCCTTTTCTTATGTTTAGTATATTTTATAACATTCAAATCTGAGACAATAGGACATAGCAGTCAGTACTCCAAAATTTTCCAAGAAAATTTGTTTTTTTTTACGAATTCAATTAAAAATGGTAAAACTTCGTTCGAATCTAAAATTCATTTTAGACACTGAACCCTTTTCAAAGTTTTCTTTTAAGAACCAAAAAAATTTTTGCCAAGTAAAAGATGCAAAGAAAATAAAGTCCTTGGACAGTTGGATCTTTAAATTTTCTATTTTGCTCCCCTTTACCAAACCCCCCAATTGGGTATCGTTAATGGTGATCAATTTGATAGATTCGCCCCCTGAAACAAAAAGTTTTTGGTCCCGGGGGGGATAATATCAACCACTTTGGCCTCCCCAAAAGATCCGTTATGGGTTTTTTCGACCCTCCTTTTTTTTTTTCGTATGATTTTTTTTTATCCCCGCTGTAGCGTTATAAACTTTTGTTTCTTGCTCCTTTGGGGGTAATCTGCCCCTTTCTGTTCCATACATATTTGGGTTTTTGAAATGAAAATTTTTATTGTAGAAGGGGGCGGGGGGGAGAATAGGAAAGGTAAATTTCCTTTTGACCGGAACAGGATTAAAAAAAGAAAATTTTTTGAGTGGGGCGGTAGCTTTGAAATTAAAATTGCCTATCTTTTTTTTCCTCTCGGGCGAAATACGATCGGGGGGGGGTATTTCAACCCTCGGGTAAAAAAAGAACAGCTCCGTTAACCCCCTTTTTTTCATTAGCAAAAACTTGTTTTCTTTCATTATAAGGGAAATTTGAACAATTGTTTAAATACAGTATAGGAAGTACCGCTTGTGGAACCTCAAAATCCACGGGGTTATTTGTAAATGGCAATTTGCAATACAAATTGTCCCGGGCGTTCTCGTGGATTTTCATACCTGGTGCAAAAAGGGATATGCATTTTAAATGGATTCGATTATGATATATATCTCAGGTACGGAAATAGATCGAGTAATCTCTTTTTTTTATCCAAAAAAAGGTATTTTTTGTTTTAGGTCCAAACATTTATTCCAAAAAATTTTCAAAAATTGGTAGGTGCTTGATGTTCCCTATCCACAATTTTGCTATTTTCTGAAATAATTTTTCTGGAATATAGGGTGGGAAAACCCCCTCGGTAGAAAGAGTGGAGTAAGTTTGCTTTTAAAAGCTTTGCTTATGACAAAAAACAAATATTCGAGTTGGTCAGTCATTATTGAATGTAAAACACTACAAGGATGGCATACATTTTAAAAAGAAAAATCCAAAATTTTAAAAATTTTATTAGAAGGGTGGAAAAGTGGAAACAAGCCCCAATAATTTGTCTTATGAGCAAATAAATCTTTGTGAATAGCCCCCCCCCCCCAAACATTAGTTCCCCCCCAGGGGCGAATGGAAACCCATACATAAATCGTTAATAAAAGAATAGAAAAAACTTTTATTGTGTCACTTAAGTTTTTATAGGAATCTTTAACCCCCAAAAGTTCGAATAAATTTTCTTCATTAGCTAGAATAGAATAACCCCCTTTAAAAAAATGAAAGTTTTTATTTTTCGTAAGTGCCAAAAAACCGTTTTTTGGAATGCTCCCCATTTGCATTTTGATCATTTGGGTCGTTTCTTTATGGATTCCCAGACGAAGGTTTTTAGTGGTTTCGGGTATTTTTTTTTCATTTTGTCCAACAGGAAGGTTTTCTAACTCTATGAATTTTTTTGAATCTTTTTCTTGAATATCGTCAAAAAAGGGTTTGGATGTCTATATTCCCCAATTGTAATCCAAGATTTTGGACTTTTATTAAAATAGAGGATCCCCCAGGGCAAAAAACTTGATGTAGAAAGAAAAGGAAGAAAGATTTCTTTTTTGCCATTTTTGCACCTGTGAATTGGAATTGTTAATGAAACCCCATTGTCGGAATCTATGGGGCGAATATTTTTAAACCATAAATAAATTCTTTACAAGGGTTTTTAAAAAAATGAAGCATTCCCCTTTTTTTTTTTTGATTAGGGGTAGGCTTGAATCTGAAAGAAAAGAAATGTGAGAGCCACTTTGTTTGAATTGGGAAAGAAGAAATAAAAAAAAAATCTTGTTTTTAGTCTTCAAATTTATCAAAATTTGAAGTCTCTTTTATGAATTTCTGAAAGAATCCTTCAAAAGTAATGAAAATTAATTATTCAAATTCAAACCAAAGGAATTCCTTTTCCGTCTATAAAAAAAGGTTTCAAAAAATTTCGCCCGGGTACATCCCCGTCTAGTCCCGGAAAATGGGGAGAGATTTATATTTATGAAGAATATTGTGTCAAAAAGAGGGCGACGAAAATTATCCTTAGAAGAGATCAATTTTTGATCATTAAAAAAAAAAGAAAAGGGCGATTTCAAAGAAGGAGGATAAATTTTCGGATATTATCCCTCGTACTTAAAAAGTTCAATTCCCATTGAAAAATAAAAAATTGAAAAAAAAAAAAAGAGAAATTCTTTATCCAAAAAATTTTTTTATACGAGATGAAAATTTTTTTTGGTTTTTTCTTTTTTTTTTTGAATTGGGTTGGATGGATTTCCATGCCTAAAAAAAAAAAATTGGACAAAAAAGTTTGTTTATGGAGTTCTGGATCGTTATTTTGGTTTTAATGAACGTTCTAAAAAAAAATTTTTAGTTCTGTTTTTTCCTTGCCGAGGATAAAGAAAATTTTTCTTGTTCATTTCAAAATACTTCAATTGGCACGGAAGAAATAGGTAATTCAGAAACTTTTTTTCATTTTGCGGAGCAATTTCCTCGTACCCGGAAGGCCCCCTGCCCCCTTTATTTCCCTATAAAGGCCACGGTAAATTTCCCCCTTTAATTCTATTGGATGTGTTTTTCTTTATCGGAAACGTGGAAAATGGGATTTTTTTCCCGGAAATCCCCAAAGAAAAAAAGACTATTTTTTTTTTCTTCGAACCCCATCATAGCATCCCCATTCCCGAAATTGTGCACCACAAAAAGGAAATAAAAAAGGACCTGCGATCCCCTAGAAAGACATCACGATCCCCGTGAAAAAAAAAATTTTTTGCTGAGAGGAAAAAATATCAAAATTTTACCCGGGTAACTCGAAATCAACCCATAGAAAACCTAATGAACCTAAAAAAAGGGTAAGGCCCCGCGAATTTCTTATTTTTGAGACCCCACTTAAGTTTATCCCTATTGTTCGATCGCAAACCTATGATCGGTTGCATTTTTTTTGGAATGAGAAAAAAATCCAAATGAATTTGTTTCCTTTTTTTATTTTCGAAATAAAACTCATAACTAGCGCTATTCTGTTTGATGTAACCCCTTTGGAGTAATTCATCTAATTAGTTGGTCCAAATAATAGAACCCCCTTTTATGAAACTTTAGTTCTACAAAATTTTGATACGTTTTACTTCCCATTCGGCTGATTCCCATCTAATTTTAGCTTAAGTCATTTACTCACTATTACGCATAATAAGGCTCCCTTTTTTTTTTTATGTTCTTTGGAAGTGCCGTTTTACATATTTTTTAAATAGATTATGTAAGTTTTAAAAAAAAAATGGATTTGGACCCTTTAAATTAAAAAACTTTTTTTTGGACATGAAAGGGTAAAGAAGCCATTGCAATTGCCGGAAATACTAGGCCCCGAAAGGCCAAAAATAGAGGGTAAGTTTTAGTCGTTTGGGGTTGTCTGAAAGGGTACCCGATTTTAATATTTTTAGTTTAAAGATAAATTAGAATTCGTATTAATTATACTAGTATATCTATAAGATATCTAAGTGAGTTATATAATTTTTTCTAAGTGAAGGAAAGTATAATTTTATAAATAAAGCGAAATTTTTGTTTTTACATAAAGATATAAATTATGTATGATAATTTATTTTTGTCTTTTAATTTGAATTTCATTAAAAAAACTAAAGGGAAATTTTTTAAAAATTCCCGCAAGATTCGTTAGAAAAAAAGGGATTTTTGGGAGTAGAGTAGAAAGACTCTTCTCTCTATTGAATTTTTTTATATTTGAATTCTTATAATAGCAAGCAGCAAGAAGGATGAAATTTTGTTTATTTTCCCTTTTCCTAAATTTTAAATTTTTCAAAAAGAATCTTTTTTTTTTTTTGTTTAAAAAGGTTTTTAAATGAAACGGGAAAATCGGTATAAAAAAAAGAATTTTCCGTTGATTCTTTATACAATTTAAATTTAATCTTTTGTCACGAAAGAAAAAAAATCATTCGAAAAATGTTGATTTTGATTGCCAAATAATTTTTCGCTACAATCAAATAATTTAAAAAAAATTAATATTTTTCTTTTGGAAACCCACTAGATTGATTTTAATTCAAAAGGAAAAAAAAACGTGGTTTAAATAAAATCATCGACACCCTTTTAAAGGATTACGTGGGTCGTTGGACGAAAAAGCCCCTTTTGGAAAAAAATATTCACCCCTGTGAACCTTCGGTATGTTTTTTCAAAGTTTGTTCAATTACTCTTTTCCCCGGGAAATGCAAGTATGATTAGGTTCGGAAATAATGTATCCCCCCCCATCCCAAAAAAACCGGCCCCCCGTATAGGGTGTAAGGGTTTATAAAAAGAATAACTTTTTATTTGCTTGATAATATAAAAGCGCGAAAATTTTTGCCTTTTATCAAGCCAAACTTCCCTTTTTGATGTGTTCCCGGGAAACACCACTTTAAGAGGGAAAAATTTATTGGTAGCATACTCAATCAAACGGTGATTTTTCGACTCGGATCCATGTACCCCCCATAAAATGAAAATCCAAACGCCAATGCTATGGGGGAAAATTTAGGGACGGGCCCGTTGAACGCCTGTTAATCCCGCTTTTTTTGATAAGAAACAATACGTTTTTTAAAGGGTTTTTCCCAAGAAAACCAAAAGGATCCCGAGAAAACCGTTTCATCCATAGGATCCAAATACCTGATCAATCGAAAGTTCGATTTGTTGAATATCATTTTCAAATGATACAATTGTTCACAAAAATTATTTTTTCTTAAAAAATTTCTTAAAATTTAATCCTAAATTTTCGCATTTTAAACCCCAAATGCCCATATTTTTTAGTTAAAACGAAATCGGGAGAATTTTCTTTTTGTGAAATCAAAAGCATTTGTTTCTTATATGGGGCTCCCCTTCTTATATTTTCACTTTTTCCCCAAATGTAACTATAAAAGTAACGGTCACTGGAAATTTTCATCACTTAAAAGGAACTCTATAGGATTTTAGAACGAAAATAAGAGTCAATGCAAGTATTAATGAAATTTTCCAACTGTATTTGTCCCTTTTCAGGGAAAAATATAGTGGGAAAGTCATTCTTCGATCCATTCTTCAGATAACCCTAATTTCCCAAAATAAAAAAAAAAACTTTCTTTCACTCGGTAAAGAAGGTCATTTCTTCAAAATTTGTTTTAAACAAAATTGGGAAATATCCCTATTCTATTCTAAATAAAAAGGGTCGTCAGAGATAAAATTTTCGAATGTCCCCGGGTGCCCCCAAATGATCAAATTTCTGTAAATAGAAAATTTGAATTTTTTTTTTAGTACGTTTCTAACCCGGGTCTTCACTTACATTGTATTTTCAATTGGACCAAGCCTATGATTTATTTATTTGCTCACCCCTGTATTTAATTTATCCTAGCAAAAACGAATTTAACCAACATTTTTTCATAGGTTTCTTGCCCCCATTTTTTTTATACATGAAAATAAAGTGAATGTCATTCGATGAAAAAACATTGAATATTTTATTTTCTATCAGAAAAAGCCAATAGTTGGATTATTAACTAATTAAAGAAAAGTGAAAAAAAAAATGATTGGAGTTGATTGTCTTTTGTAAAATTTTGTGAAATCCGGAGTATTATTAACTATATCGGATATGACTATGAAAATGTCCGTCATTTGTGTCAAATTCGCATCGAAAAAAGACTATTTTTTTCCCCCTTATGAAAATTTTTTCGAAAATTGCTATTTCTAATAGAATAAAATTTCTATTACATATACTTGAAACGGAACGAAAGGAAATATAAGGATGGGTGAAGAGGTTTTGATACTTGACTCAATTCTGATCAAAGCTAAGGGTTAAAAGAATACACCCAACCCCAAAGATCCATGGAATTTTTTGTGGATCAAGCCAAAAAACAAAAAAGCATTTTCGTTGTTATTATTATTTTATTTTTAATCTTGTATATTAGATAATTGTTGTTTTGAAATAGATATAATAAATGTCTTTGGATTGGGTCAATCCTTTTGTAAAAGATTGGGGGCCCAGTTTGTTGAATTCAATTCAAATTAAAAGGGAAAAGAAAGAAGGAATTTTGGATTACAAATATCATTGCTTCGATTCAAATTTGATCTCCTTCCTCTTCAAAGCAGCGCTGTTCAGGTCCCTTTGTAGCCCAGGATAAATTTTTTACCCTCACGAGCAAGATTACGTCTCATTACGAGCTTGAACACTGCTCTAGTAATGATTACTAGGCTACCTGCATTTCCAAGGGTTTTCCTAAGTTTGGGCCGAATTGTAATACGAATCAATCTTTTTTGAATCCAAAGTATTTCGGTTCAGAAAGTCAAACTCTTAATTGATTGTCTCATTTAACGGAAACTCCCGAACACTCAGAACACTGATTAAGAATCCAAGTCTTGAGTAACATAAAATAGGCTTACATTATTAAATCAATAAAAATAATTCAAATCAGTAAAACAACAAATGCCCTATAAGTATTGTTGGGCTTTATCCGCAGTATTACTGGATCTTACCCGGGTGCGTGACATTCTTTTATTCACTATAGACATGGAGTAAAGTTGAGATAGTATCACAAGCTGCTACCCTCCATGTTTTTCATTTTGTTATAATAGATGATCATTCAGGTGATATAAGAATAGAAATTATCTACTTGGCAATTAATCGAGTTCTTCCAATAGTTATTTCAATGAGAACAATATGTTATTAGTCGATGCGAATACGAATGATGTCGGACCATCTTCTATGGCAATATACCAAGTTTAATGAATTATACTTCGAAATGTTCACGATAATTACAAGAATTAAATATTTTGATTTCACCATTCTTTTAGTTATTAATAATTGCTTTTGTGATGCAAATAAAATATTCAGTTTTCAACGAAATGTTAGTTATCTTTTTTATTTTCGTATAAAATAAGGTCACTAGAAGTCAAAACTAAACTGGTCATCCGTAGTTCTTAGCAAGGATAAATTAGAATACAGGTTGTAGTAGTAAATTCAATAGATCAGGGACCGTCCATATTGCAAAATCCCATACGTAGTGATCCGGTTGAGAAATTGTGCCTTGGATTAAATCATAGTCAGTGGGAATAAGATAGATCATCAGGATTCGTTATTAAGCGACGACATGAAGGACTAGAAAGAAATATTTATCCTATATTATATGAATAAAACAAATTTAGATATACAAAAGAAACCTTCTTAGACAAAAAAGTTCTATTTAGTGGGTATAGCAATAATGCATTTGATGACGATATTATTCTTCTCCAGAAAAGGTACATTGGTAAATACGATCTTTCTTAATACGTCATGTGCGTATTGCCCCATCTCACATCGGGTCATTGTCCTAGTAGACAGATTCAGAGCCATTAGCAGTTATAGTACTTCTAGGGAAAATAACTCACGGTAATGATGGTAGTTAAACACTCGGAATGTATGCTAAAGAAATCTCGTATTTACTTTGTAACTGGATTTGTTAATAATAGTTATATAATTTAAAAAGCTTTGAGTCCAACAAACTGTTTGTAACAGAAGGGATAGACAAAATAAGTATCAATAAAATCGAACTTATCGAATTCTACAACAAAATGGTATTCTCGATCAATGATTTCGATTAATGAAGCTTTAAATTCGAGAATCTTCAACAAAGATTTTATCTTGACTGTATCAACACATCGGTAGACAAAATTTTTCTCTATTGCATATGGATTGTTTTATTAGCATGGGATTTGTATTCGCAAATCTCGCATTTCATTGATATACTAATTTCTATTAATGCTTCCGAGCACTCCACAGGAACTCTTGTTTGAAATTTCTGAATCCTTCTTTTTTTTTTATGAATCGAAAATTCGAATCAATAAGACAATTACTCTATGACTAGTTTTTGAGATACGTTGATATCACTGTTATAATCTACGATGTGGAAAATGGTACATTAAAAATTTATCAATTCTGCATTACCGAGTATCACAACGCGAAATTTTTGCCATACTTATCGAAATAAAGAAAAAGGCTAACTATTTTAAACTTTGAATACTGAATTCAAAATCAGAACTAAGCCCCAAATTGAGAAAAAATAATTTGATTTGTATCGATAAGAGTTATTCTGGTCTCGAATTCAATAATAATAATTCTTTGTGTATATTTTTTCTTCGTGAATAAATGAACGATCTTATTAAAGATTCAAGCTTTTTATTAACATATCCACTTTATTTTAACTGGTATTACGAAACACAAAATTTACTTGATCTATTCAAATAAGAAAAGAAAATAAATGGAATTGATTCGGTTCTAGGTTACGTCTAACGAAATTCAAAGGGTCTTATTCATTATCATTATTGAATTAACTGTACAACTTGCTATCACATTCTTTGTTATATGGAAATTCGAAATTTTAACAAGATTTCAACATACTTACATTTATATGATTAGTCATGGAGATAACTGACCTACTTAGTCCAGTTTATTGAAAAAAGATAAATTCCTTGGACTTCCCGCTATAATATATTCCTCTGATGTACTTATGGCAATCTTATATTTATAACCAATTCGGTAATGTTATTTAGAACCATGGTAAATTATTAAATTCGAGGTACACAATATTGACAATATCGAGTATAGACTTAGCTTTTTGTGCTTTCAGGGTCTGACATTGATATGGCGAAAGTGATTGTCTATTTTGTTCCAGTCGGTCGGAGCGACTCATAGACAATTTTGCTAGAATCGGCTGGGATTTCTCATTTTGATTTCTGACTGTAGTATATCTAAATAATCTTTTAATAGTCGTGCTGCTGTCCTTAATACAGTTAGATACTAAAATATAATCTATCTATTTGAATAATGAGTAAATATTAAAGCTAGAAATAAGATCTAATTAGCGATGTATCCGCTGCTTGTATAAATCTATAGGATCTAACAGGGGGATTCATGAGTTGGCTCTGTTGCGCTAAACACTTAGTACTTGATACCCTAAGGGTTGCATCGCAACAGAATTGCGCTAGTTCAGTTTGCGTTCCGTAATTTCGGGTATAAAGGAACCCGTAAACTCCGATGATGGACAATTCCTCATTCCATGTGAAATGAAGGAATCGGAGTAATAATGAAACAAAATATTGCGAATAGAACGTAAGGTCTATCTAGTCATGTACTGCTAATGGAATTTCCTTTTCCCTTTGAGAAGAAAAATCGTATGATGAGTTGGTTTGATCCTACATCGGCAAGAATTAATCTTCTCGAGCAGTTCAAAATGAACCAGGATCGTATTTTTCTCGTCGATGCAATCAATCTTTTTTCGTATTTGTCAAATGTGATTGAAGTAGTGCTATGTGCGGTGAATGCTCCGATAACTGTCAGGATCACCCTTGTTATTCGAAAATGGATTTTTACAAGAAAGATTCCTTCCAAAAGAGGGGATTTCCTAACTTTATTTCAGGGGAGTTTTTCCTGAGAGAAATTGACCGATTGCGCTGCTACGACATTTGCCATTTGCCGCGCAGAGTATTCAAGAGGATTAAGCTTTCTCAAGGTATCTATCAGCATCGTCTTTGAATTCAAAAAGTCAAACTAGCTCCACTCGAAATTTGTGAGAACATATGAAATTCGCAAGGGTTAAAACCAAAAATTTACCCGTTACAAAGACTTTGGAATTAAGTATCTTTTGGGTTGGATATTATCAAGAGGATGATTAACCGTTAGCAAGAACGAAAAATTGACGTTTCTTTCACACCCTTTTTGTAGCAAAGATTGGTCTCCGGGAATTGTTGGCTCAGAAACAATAGGGTTTAATTATCCTTTCCGGAGATTAGTAGTTTCCTGAAATTTTATTTGTATAACATCATTTATAGACGCGAAAAGGCTACGAATTTTAGAAATAATTTAATTAGGAATGATTAAATTTTTGTTTTCTACCTTTTCAATTTGGTTTTGAATTCCGGAATGAAAAAATCGTTTTATTTAATATGACAAATTCTATTACCCAATGCGCATTGCCCAGCTTAAAATTTAGTATTATTTGAGAATAGCCTTTAACGACCAATTAACATTTGGGTCTGATGGGTTGCTAGATACAATTTGAGATCACTATTTAGTAATGATTGGGAAAATATGACATCGATTCCAAGGGGCTCGGAATTTGATATACGAATAAATTAAGGGAAATAAAGGAAAAAGAAACAATTACAATTTTTGCTGTAGACGAAGCTAGGCCCGAGTGATTCAATCCATTTTATTTTAATAATTAATTGTTGGGGGGCTAAATAATCAAAGGAAAATTCTGTTTAAACAGAGTTCGGTTTTAATTCTTTTCTTCGATGAAAACAATCAAAAAAAAGAAGTGGGATTCCATAAAGAAAAATAAATTTTAAAAAGCCCAAAAACAAGAAGGGGGTCAGAAAGATTTTGGATACGGACTTGGTCTCTAATAAGTTCTTTTTCTACTTTGGATTTGAACAATAATGCGTTGAAAGCATTAATAATTTCCCTAGTTTTTAAAAGTATTTATCATCCATAAGAGATCAAGAGGACTATCGGATTAAATTTTTTTCCATTTCCTCTTTTAAAATCCAAACAAGAATTGTTGTTGAATCATGTTACATATTTATCTTTTACAAAATTATCTACATAATATTGATATTTTTAATAACAAACAAAAGGGGGTATTACTCCACTGGAAGCACCTCGGGGTTTACGTCGCAAGTTTTTCAAGAGTAATACATAATTTTTAATCAAAAGAATTTTTTATTGAAAATCGTGTTTACCTCCAAATGGTTTGGAAAAAAAAGAAAATTTTTGCGATCGATAAGGGTTCTCATGATTCTGCCGTTTAGCTCATGAACCCCTTTTGTTTGATATTGAATAAGGTGGAATACCCATCTATTCATCAGGATTATTTTAGTATAGGGATCTCAAATTCCTTTTTGCCTATGAACTTTAAGGTAAAAGTTTATTTTGGTTTTTTTAGGAGGCGGGGATAGGACTTATTTCTACGTTGAAAGCAAGAAGGCAACCTACGTCAAGAAACCTCTTTGAAAAATCTTTGGTAGTGGTTTTCTCGGATCGAAATAAAAATAATGACTCCGGCAGGGCTTCTTATTTTCATTGGCAAAAAAAAAAGATGGGCGAGAAGGGGCGATTTTCCCATAAGTAATAAGAAGGCCCAGAATCAAAAAAAAAAGGATGGTTGGGTCTTTTAAACAGTTCGAACATTTGATATAATCAGGATTCTTTTTTTAGAGGAGGCTTACGGTTCAGCCTAAAGAACAATATATATTGGAAATTCGAATAATATTAGAAATTCGAAATTTATTTAAATTTGAAATTCGTTATATAAATTTGGTTTATAAAATAGAAAAATTGAAATATTAATTTCGAATAATTCTAAATAATTTTTAATAATATTAATAGAATATACTTTTGATTCTATTTTCTTGTTTGGAAAGGAGTCGCTTTTCAGGTCTTGATTTATCAAAAAACTTTAACAAGTCTATCAAAGCGGGGTCGCCCCAGAGCATAATTAAAACTAAAAACAAAAGACATTGCACGAAACCAATGGTATTTTTTTCTACTTCAACAACTAGAAGGATTTTTTCTTTCTTATTTCGTAGGAAAAATTCATATTTTAATGAATTTTTTCTTTATGTTCACAAAAACAAAAAAATTAGTAAATTCTTTTCTTTTGAAAAGATTAATTTGGCTAGATATTTTTGATCAAAATTTGAATGAAAGGGTTAAAGATCCAATAACCCCTTGAATTTAAATTATCGGGAAATTAAATAGTAAGTTATAAATTTCAGGCTAGTTCCTTCTTTTTTTTGATTTGTAGACAGCAAAAGTTTGATTTTAAAAAGGAAACCTTTGCTAAAGTAAATTATAAAGATTGGTCAAATCGGCTTTTTCGATTTAGGGATAATTATTAGTTTTGCAAAGCAAAAAAAAACAAGTATTTCCCTATTTCAATCAATGGGTCCAAATTTATAGTATTTCCCGCATTGACTCTTTACTCTATCTAAAAACTAAGAAAAGAGACCAAAAAAAGAGATTCCTCTTGAGTTTCGGTTTTAGCATAAAACAGAACATAATCTAAATAAAGAGATATTTGATTAATCGAATATTAAATAATTCATCAATATAGGGTTTTTTAAGCTTATATTAGAAAGAATAATTAAGATAAAAGCAAGGGAAAATGGAAAAACCACAAATAAATTTTGGTTTCCATTTCGATTTTATTTCAAATTAAAAATAAAATAAAATAAATTCTTTGAATACCTGTTCTTTAGAAAAAGGAAGGTTGAAGGAGAAAGTTTTATTTGGGGGTTTTAAGATCCCAAAGGCCCCGTATTTATATTTATACGTCTTATTTCTTTGAAAAAATGAGCTAAGTAAGTGCAAAAAAGAATTGAATAGAAAGGATTACAATGATGAATCTTGAAACGAGATATTCCCCGCCAACAAACGAAACTGTGCCGCGAGAAATGTTATTTTCTACCATAGTTTAAATTGTGGATGCCTTGAAAATTAAATTTCATTGATCATTGGGAATTTGATCCTGGAATATATATTTTTTTTTACATATAGGAGTTTGTATTTTCCTTTGAATAAAGGAATTTTTCATTTAAATAAGTGTTATTCCTTTTTGGCTTTTCTCCTTTCCGGAGATTTTTGAATAGCATGACCCGAAACTTTCAAGTTATAATTTTGGTATGAACCGGGTGGCATTTTGGTTACAATTCGAAAACGTAAAATGTTTCGCATTTTGTTTTTTTATGAGAAACTTTTCTTTTCCCTGGCAAGGATTTTATGTATTTTTTGGGGTATCTATTTCTTAAAGTTTGATTTCGTTCTTTATCTTAATTGTTGGTTTAGTTTAAAGCATGGCGAAAAGGAGCATTCTGAAGGGTCTTAGTTCAAGAATATTTCAGACATAAAAAAAATTAAAAAAGTAAAAAAAAGGTGAAAGACCAGTTATGAATTCATTGAATTTCCCATACTTGTGGGGAAAACCCAAAATTCAGTTATTTCAATTTCATTTGATTTTCAAAATTGGTCTAGGCTTCGTATTATGGCCGATCTTTTTAAAGGCATCAGTGTGGGTTGGCTTCATTGAATTTGCTTCTTATAGCCTCACATTCTTTGATTGTTATGGATGTACCATGATTAGTCTAGCAGGCGGCAATTTAACGCCGGACTGTACAATGAACTGGGTCTTCTTAAGTGAGATTTTTGAACAAATGCCTGAACCAAAATTGACTATTGGGGGTGTAAAACAGGGGATGTTCAGTACGATTTCTTATTAGTCCAGTGGATAACTAATTCCTTTAGATGGGTTATTTCGGGCTTCGCCTAAAGGAGCGACGTTATTTTAAAATGCTATAACAAACTTGTAAAAATATAGAGAAATCTTTTGAAGTTTTCAAATTTTAGGTTCTTTACGCCAAATAGGTGTTTTATACAACATAATATTTAGTGAGACGTATTTCCCATATTGGGAAAATTTTGATCAAGTTATCTATATTACCATCTTACTTCTACTTAGAAATGTTATGAAACATTTTTAAATACAACAGTTCAGGATTTCCTTAATAAAATTGGCAGGATTCCTTTATAGAATTCCAAAGTAAAATTTCAAAAAAGTTAAAAGGGAATTTTTTAATTTAAAAAAGGGGAGAAAAAAAAGGGGGGGTTTTTGGCTTGGAAATTTACATGGTTTTAAAGGGTTTTACCCCAAGGGGGGTTTAAAAATAAAAACCGGGTTTGGCCCCCTTTCGTTTAAAAATGATTTGGTCACGTCCAGGTTTTTGATGTCCCCGGCTTTTTAGGTTTATATTTTTAAAAAATAGGGGTTGAAAGGAATTGCATAAAAGTTTTCCCCGGGGTAACCCCAAATTTGTTTTTTTTGGGGGGGGAAAAAGGCGGGTTTTAAGAAGGGAATCTTTTAAAGTTAAGTTTAAAATATAAAAGAAAAAATTTTAAGCCGAAAGTTATAGGGGGATTTAGTAAAGGGTTTTTTGCCCAATTTTTATAAAAAAATTCTTTAAAAAAGGGGGGAATTCCTTTTTTTCCCGATTTCAAAATTTTTTTGGGTTTCTTGAAATAAAAATTTAAAATTGATTTGGGCTTTGGGGTGTTATAAAAAAAACAAAAAAAAAAAAATTAAATTCATGGTTTCTTTTGGAAAAGAAAACTTTTTTATTTTTCTTTTTTATCAAAAAACCCAAAGGGGATAAAAATTTAAAGGAATTGTAAAGGGACAAAATTATTAAAACACCCAAAAAAATATTAAAAATGAATTTAAAAATATGAAAAAAAAAAAAAGTTAAGGAAATCATTTTTTTTTTTTACCCGATCAATTTTTTTACTCCCCTTTTAAAAAGGGGGAATTTTTGGTTTTCCAATCAACCGCAAAAAATTTTTTTTTTAAAATTTTTATGAAAAATTAACTTCTTTTTTAAGAAAAAAAACAAATTTTTATAAAACAAAAAAAAGGGGAAATTTTATTTTTTTTGGTTTACCCTTGACAAAATTCTTTTATTTTTTTTTTTTTCTTTTTAAATTTTTTAAGGAAAAAAAAAACTTTGTAAAGGAAAATTTTTTTTATTTCCCTTTTAAAAATATTATATTTTAATTTTTGAATAGACAATTAATTTATTAGGAAAGATTTAATTACACTTTTAACCCCCCAAAAAGGGGCAGCCATTATTCAAAATTTTTTTTTATGGATTTGGGTTTTATTTTAAAAAGCAAAAATTTAAAAATTATCAATCCCCCCAATTTTTTATTTTAAAGTTTGAATATTAAGCATTTTTTTGTAATAGGGGGTTTTTTCAAAATAAAAAAGTTCTTTTTGGGGTTTAAAAAATAATATAAAACATACTTTTGTTCAAAAAAAAAAAAAAATTAGATTTTGTAAAAAAAAATTTTCCCGCTAAAAAAAAAAAGGGAAAAAAATAATTTTCCCTTTTTTGGGGGAAAAAAACTTAACCGCTTCAAAGGGGGTTTTTTTTAATTAATTTTTTTGTTTCATATTCAGAAAGGGGCTTTTTTATTTTCCATTACCCCCTTTTAAAAGATTTTTTAGACATGGGAAAAATTTTAACAAATAATACGATTTTTTTTTCCCTTGAATGAAATTTTTTGTTTTAAAAAAAAAAAATTGAATTTTTTTTAAAAAATCTTTGGTAGTTTAATAATATGTTTGGTTTTTCCATTTTTCCCCCGGGTTTTGGAAAAAAATTCTTACAAAACACTCAACCCTTTTTTTAAAAACCCTTATTTTTTACCATTTTTTTTCCTTTTTTTATTTTTTTTAAAATCTTTTTTTCTTTATACTTTGTTTTTTGTTTGGGTTTTTAAAAAATTTGGCCGGATTACCCCTTTTTTGTTCTTTTTGAAAGAAAGTTTCCAAGGGTTTATACCAAGGTAATCCAAAAAAATCCTATCTAGCCATACCCCCCTTTTTTATTTATGCTAAATTTTTTTAACAATTTTTAAACATTTTTCCCATTGGGTTTTTTTTAAATTATGAAACAAAAAATTATAAAAGATCAGAAAATTAATTTTTTGAAATTTAAAATTAAAACTTTAAATAACATTTTTTCTACTTTTATTTTTCTTTCTTTGTACTCAAAATCGACTTTTTTTTTATTCTTTTTTAAAAAAAACTTATTTTTTTTTACAAAAAAATTATTACTTTTTTTTTCATACCTTTTTTTTCTATTTTATGTTTTTTCCAATTTTTTTTTCATTTGCCCAAATTGAAATTTTGCCCAATTTAAATTTAAAAGGGAAAAAAATTTTTGAACAAGTATCTTTTTTAAGAAATTTAAAATTGTTTAAATTGAACTTTGAATCGTTTTTTTTTTGGTTTTTAGAAAAAAAGCCCCGTCTAAGGAAAGGTTCAAAATAAAAGGAAAATTTTCAAACCCAAAAAACCGGAAATTAAAAAACATTCCTTTGGTTTTTCAAAAATGGTAAACTAAGAGAAAAAAAAAAAAATTTTTTTTGTTTTTATTTTGGAAAAAATTAATTTCCTTTATTTTGTTCCAGGGGGGATCTGAACGAGTCGCACATACACCCTAGTACATGTTCCTCGGCGCTGAGGACATCCCCGAAGAGCGGGGGATTTCGTGACATTTCTGATTGGCTGTCTTGTGTTTCTAATAAGTTGTTTAATAGTCGGCATGCAGAATTGTATACATACTGAATAGGCTGGTTTAGATCAATCCTAACCGAATGATTATGAATTACTTCTGTATTTAATAATAAATGAATAAAATATTATGAAACCCGATACTACGAAGATAAAATCTCAAGTTGCGTATTTGCATATGATCGCTGCTATTTTTATTCAATCGCTACAAGATCAACAATTCCATGAGCTTGGGCTTCTGTTGCTGACATAAAAACATCCCTTTCCATATCTTCGGATACAACCCATAAGGGTTTGCCCGTTCTTTGTACATAAACCCTTGTTATGGTTTCGCGCAGTTTCAGTAGTTCTTCTGCTTCCAGGATAAATTCTCCCGTTTGTGCCTCATAAAAAGAACTCGCAGGTTGATGTATCATTACCCTGATGATAGAACAAACAGTTCCTCTATCTCGCATGATGAGTTGAGGAGAGGAGATAAAGAATAATAAATAAAAAAAAAAGATAGAATTGAATTGAGCAACCGTACAGGCATCCTTTATGCATTGCATACGGCTCTACAATGGAATTTCCTTTTCCCTTCCATCGAAGAAAGATAAAAAAAAATAGAGATGATATGGGGTTTATCCGATCCGGATCGGCAAATGCTCCAATTACCATCCTTCCTTTCAGAGCAGTTCAAAAATACTATGATGGCTCCGTTGCTTTATCTATATTTATCTCGTCTGTGATTCAGCAATCCCAAAGTTTCTTTTTTTTTTCTATATATGTATATGTGATTTGAAAATAAAAAAGTTTGTGACGCTGAAAAGGCTCCGATAGATAAGATCAAATCGGGAATACCCTTTATTTTATACTAATTTCATTTCATACTACTCTTTCGATATATAATCTAATGTTTTGAAAAAAAAAATTCTCATATCGAATTCGAAGTGCCGTGCTATTATTACTTATTTCATATGGCGAAGGCATATTCTTTTTTTCTTAAAAAACTCATTGGCGCCAAGCGTGAGGGAATGCTAGACGTTTGGTAATCTCTCCTCCGACCAGGATAAAAGATCCCATTGAAGCAGCTAATCCCATGCATATTGTATGCACATCGGGTTGCACAAATTGCATAGTATCATAAATAGCTACTCCGGGTATTACCCATCCCCCAGGAGAGTTTATAAATAAATACAGATCCTTGTTATCATTCTCTATACTGAGATATACCATAAGACCAATAAGTTGATTTGAGATCTCGCTATCAACCTCTTGGCCTAAAAAAAGTAATCTTTCTCGATAAAGTCGGTTGATGAGGATAAAATTTGTATCCCTAAAGAGCCGTACATGCACCTTTTGATGCATACGGTTCACCAAAAATTGCGAAAAAAAAAAAAGAATCAATGTGTAGATTTCATTCCCCTTTCTTTTTTTCTATTCATAGTAGGATCTTTTTCCTTTCTAATCGAATTTTCGATTTTCGTAAAGAAGTGGCTTTTTCTTCCATTTTTCGAGTGAGTTTTGTTAATTTTCTTTCTATTTATATCTATAATAAAAAAAACCATCTATACTATAATAGACAAAATCCATTAAACTTATCGAACTAATTTCTCATTGATATATTCTTTCATCGAGATCTAATCCAAATCACGATGTCATTTTCTTGTTCCTGAGTGGGTTTTTTCAATTCTTTTAGGTTTCTGCTCTACTCCGAGTAAAAATAAAAATATGCCCGATTTTTATTTGCACATATAGGACAAATACCCCTAATACTACGCCCTTTTCCTATGACTTATTCAATTCATTTCCCATCTTCTGCCAAACATCCGACGTATTTATCATATTACTTTACTCGCTTGATTAAAAGTTTGAGATTCCTCTTCTTATTATTAAAATCTTTTATGATCTATGATATTTTAGGATCTATGATATAAGTATTAGATAAGTATTAGGAATCATAAATAGATTACCAATAATAGATTACCAATTGGGTTTTGTCTAAACGGAGCCTGGATACTTCATTTTATTGGTCCAACCAAGACAACCATAAATTTTTCTAATTGATAATATTAATTTGAATACCCCCCAAAACAAAAATGGATCTAATTTCATTTGATTGCACTTCACGCTCCAAATTATTGATAATTCAATCTTTCTTGGGTGAAACAGAGGATATCTCGATCGGGGGAGAGAATGGGGAAATCCCATATGACCCAATATATCTGACAAGCCGCACTATACGTCAACCCAAGAGGCATCTTCCTCTCCAGGACTTCGAAAAGGTACTTTTGGAACACCAATAGGCATAAAATGAAAGAAAAAAGAATTAAGTACTATATTTCACTTTGATGTGGAAGCGTAACAATGCGTTTATTGTCTTAATAATATTTTCTTTTATTAGATTTTATCCATAGATTGGGAAAAATTCTTACGAATAGTTCTTTTGAATAATTAACAAATATGTATGGATTCGTTCATAGAAAATGGGATCAACCCCCATTGCGTATTGGTACTTATCGGATATAGAATAGATCTGCTTCTCTTTATTCCTACGAACCGAATTGTTCCATTTTGACTTTACTAAAAAACACAATAGACAAATATTAATCCTTTATCCGAGATAGCCCACGGAAGGGGGAAGTCCACAGCATAGTTTTTTTCCAATGCAATAAAGTTACATAGTGTCTATTATTCGTTGATAAAGAGGTATTTACATGGGTTTACCTTGGTATCGTGTTCATACCGTCGTATTGAATGATCCCGGTCGTTTGCTTTCTGTCCATATAATGCATACAGCTTTAGTTGCTGGTTGGGCCGGTTCGATGGCTTTATATGAATTAGCAGTTTTTGATCCCTCTGACCCCGTTCTTGATCCAATGTGGAGACAGGGTATGTTCGTTATACCCTTCATGACTCGTTTAGGAATAACCAATTCCTGGGGCGGTTGGAGTATCACAGGAGGAACCGTAACGAATCCTGGTATTTGGAGTTACGAAGGTGTAGCCGGTGCACATATTGTGTTTTCTGGCTTGTGCTTCTTAGCAGCTATCTGGCATTGGGTGTATTGGGATTTAGAAATATTTTGTGATGAACGTACAGGAAAACCTTCTTTGGATTTGCCCAAGATCTTTGGAATTCATTTATTTCTTTCAGGAGTGGCTTGTTTTGGTTTTGGAGCATTTCATGTAACAGGATTGTATGGTCCTGGAATATGGGTGTCCGATCCTTATGGACTAACCGGAAAGGTACAACCTGTAAATCCAGCGTGGGGTGTAGAAGGTTTTGATCCTTTTGTTCCGGGAGGAATAGCCTCTCATCATATTGCAGCAGGTACTTTAGGCATATTAGCAGGCCTATTTCATCTTAGTGTCCGTCCACCTCAACGTCTATACAAAGGATTGCGTATGGGGAATATTGAAACCGTCCTTTCCAGTAGTATCGCCGCTGTCTTTTTTGCAGCTTTTGTTGTTGCTGGAACTATGTGGTATGGTTCAGCAACAACGCCTATCGAATTATTTGGTCCCACTCGTTATCAATGGGATCAGGGCTACTTCCAGCAAGAAATATATCGAAGAGTTGGTGATGGGTTAGCCAAAAATCAAAGTTTCTCAGAAGCTTGGTCTAAAATTCCAGAAAAATTGGCTTTTTATGATTACATCGGTAATAATCCGGCAAAAGGGGGCTTATTCAGAGCAGGTTCAATGGACAACGGGGATGGAATAGCTGTTGGGTGGTTAGGACATCCTATTTTTAAAGATAAAGAAGGACGTGAACTTTTTGTACGTCGTATGCCTACTTTTTTTGAAACATTTCCGGTTGTTTTGGTAGACGGAGACGGAATTGTTAGAGCCGACGTTCCTTTTAGAAGGGCAGAATCGAAGTATAGTGTCGAACAAGTGGGTGTAACTGTTGAGTTCTATGGTGGCGAACTCAATGGAGTTAGTTATAGTGATCCTGCTACTGTCAAAAAATATGCTAGACGCGCTCAATTAGGCGAAATTTTTGAATTAGATCGTGCTACTTTGAAATCGGATGGTGTTTTTCGTAGCAGTCCAAGGGGTTGGTTTACTTTTGGACATGCTTCGTTTGCTCTGCTATTCTTCTTCGGACACATTTGGCATGGTGCTAGAACCTTGTTCAGAGATGTTTTTGCTGGTATTGACCCAGATTTGGATGCTCAAGTGGAATTTGGAGCATTCCAAAAACTTGGAGATCCAACTACAAGAAGACAAGTAGTTTGATACAAGATTTTTCTGTTAGTTTTTTGCTTGTCTTTTTGTGATTTGACATAGATTAAGGAAAGGGAGAAATCTTGATTCGAATCTTCATAAACAGGTATGGAAGCTATAATTGTAAAGCACGAGCGAATTTATGGAAGCATTGGTTTATACATTCCTCTTAGTATCGACTCTAGGGATAATTTTTTTCGCTATCTTTTTTCGAGAACCTCCGAAAGTTCCAACTAAAAAGGTGAAATGATTTTTCATTATATCAATTGAAGCAACAAGCCTCCCAATATTGGGAGGCTTGTTGCTTCAACTAGTCCCCATGTTCCTCGAATGGATCTCTTAGTTGTTGAGAGGGCTGCCCAAAAGCAGTATATAAGGCATACCCAGTAAAACTTACAAGTAACCCAGATATAGAGATGGCGACTAGGGTTGCTGTTTCCATTATTATATAATTTCAAGACCAAAATGGATCTATAATAAGATCGTTTATTTACAACGGAATGGTATACAAAGTCAACAGATCTCAATGAATACAAAATAGGATTTATGGCTACACAAACCGTTGAGGGGAGTTCTAGATCTGGACCAAGACGAACTGTTGTAGGGGATTTATTGAAACCATTGAATTCAGAATATGGTAAAGTAGCTCCTGGATGGGGAACTACTCCGTTGATGGGTGTCGCAATGGCTCTATTTGCGGTATTCCTATCTATTATTTTGGAAATTTATAACTCTTCTGTTTTACTGGATGGAATTTCAATGAATTAAACTAGATTCAAATGAACCGCGAATTCTTAGTTTTTCAATACAAGGAAAGCATTTTGGTTTCGGATTTTTCTACCATTAGATAATTTTGGTATTGTTATATTTTTTGTGTTATTGGTAGTTCGATCGTGGAATTTCTTTCTGTATTTCCGGAATATGAGTGTGTGACTTGTTAGAATGGATCCTATTGATAGTACAGAGAATGGGTCTGTCATCTTGATAGAGATGGTTTTACTTCGTCGGATATTCATCCCTAGTATCTGGAGCACGGAATATATGAAATAGATCACAAAATATTAACTACGATTCATACTTAATATTCATACCCCGCGACCGGACTCCACAAAATTTTCCAAAGAGTTATAAGTTCTAAATCGAAAGATTTTTCTTCTTTTTTTTTCAAAAAATTCCCTTTTTTTTGATCAAAAGGCAAAGCTTTCTTTGGATTTTTAGTCATTATATATATCTATTCATTCAATAAGTGATGATCGAAAGATTCTTACTCAGAGAATCTTTGGACTTAGTTTGAAGTTTTGTTGAATCATCGTGGTTCGAGTATGAATCTGGAGTTTTAATCGATTCATAGGGTCTTAACAAGAGAATTCCTATCAATAATAAAGAAAACAAGAATAAAGCGGCATTGCACACAAAAAAATCAAAGAAAGTAGGTAAATAGAAGATTCAAGAGGCCTGTAATGATCAACATAAAGACGAATGCGCCAACTTGATATTTTGACATTATAACCACAAATAAGAGCTTTGGGATTTTTACTCGTTCATATCCTCACTCAGAATGGGAGAGGTTTTATTACAAAGTTTCTATTCCATATCCCAAAGCAATATTTGGGTTTTTTGTTTGAGCTGTACGAGATGAAATTCTCAGATACGGTTCTCAGGGGGGAGTACTTTTGGTTTACCTATCTCAATAAAGTCTATGATTGGTTCGAAGAACGTCTCGAAATTCAGGCGATTGCAGACGATATAACTAGTAAATATGTTCCTCCTCATGTCAACATATTTTATTGTCTAGGAGGAATTACGCTTACTTGTTTTTTAGTACAAGTAGCTACGGGTTTGCTATGACCTTTTACTATCGTCCGACTGTTACTGAGGCTTTTGCTTCTGTTCAATACATAATGACTGAAGCTAACTTTGGTTGGTTAATCCGATCAGTCCATCGATGGTCGGCAAGTATGATGGTCCTAATGATGATCTTGCACGTATTTCGTGTGTATCTCACTGGTGGTTTTAAAAAACCCCGCGAATTGACTTGGGTTACAGGTGTGGTTCTGGCTGTATTGACCGCATCCTTTGGGTAACTGGTTATTCCCTACCTTGGGACCAAATTGGTTATTGGGCAGTCAAAATTGTAACAGGCGTACCGGAAGCTATTCCTGTAATAGGATCTCCTTTGGTCGAGTTATTACGCGGAAGTGCTAGTGTGGGACAATCCACTTTGACTCGTTTTTATAGTTTACACACTTTTGTCTTACCTCTTCTTACTGCCGTATTTATGTTAATGCATTTCCTAATGATACGTAAACAAGGTATTTCTGGTCCTTTATAGAGAATATAGATCATAGATATTTGTAATCAATCATTTATCACTCGAGGAGGAACAATAGTATTTCATTGCTACAAATATGGATTATTGAAAAGAATAAGACATGTATTTGGATATTTTCCTTCAACTAGCACCTATACAATATAGTATTCTTTATTTGAATTTGACACGAATAGTTGAAGTGAATTCTCCGAAGAGAAAATGGATTATGGGAGTGTGTGACTTGAACTATTGATTGGAGCCGTGCAGATAGATATATGCCCTTATCTGCCACATTGGAATTCACACCCAAATGTGTCTTTGTTCCAACCACCCCGTATAAACCCCATACAGAGGATAGGCTGGTTTGTTTGAAAAGAATCTTTTCTATGATCTCTGATGAGACCCGATAATATCGTACATGAATGACGTCCGTGAACAGGCTCCGTAAGATCCAGTAGAATAAATGATGTGACCTAAGACAAATTTTGTTTTAGCTAAATTACTTACTTAATTTAATAGTATAGAAATGCAGCCATTTCCTCTGCATCGACCCGATTTCTGATACTATCGGAGTGAAAGAAGGGGTCTAAAGAAGAGCCGAGGCTAGACTCTATTAGTAACAAGTAAATCCTTTGTATGTAAAAAGTTTCAAGATATTGGGGGATAAAGTTCAATTGCAAGGGTTGAGACGGCCCAGAAAGCACTTAATTATGAAGAACTTTGTAAGCTTACTTGGGTAGTGAGCATTTACTTATAAGAAGAAAATTCCTTAAAATGGGTAGTTGCAATTGCTCTTCTTTTTTTTTTAAAGCTTTTTGGGTTAATCTTAGTCCTATTCCAAGAAACAAAGATACATTGCAAAGCCAAAGGTTTAAGACTTTATCGATTTGGTTCAACCTTTCTTCGCGAATAGCTTTGCTGATTTGCGCAATGGACCTTTTATTTTCACGCCAGGGGAAACCCAAGAAATTCCCAAGGACTTTAAGTTCAAGTTTGGGAAATTCTGAATAATTCCTTTTATTCTTTATTCCGGAAACTCGAATAGGAAAAGGTCTTTTTTCTTTATAATTTAAATAGAAACAAAAAATATTATTTTTTATGCCCAACGATCCTTTTTTCATGGGCAATTAAAGGGCTTTTAAAATTATCATTTTTGTTATGTTTGGGTTTAAAAAATTATGCCCCTTTCGATGGACATTTACAAATTTAAAAGGGTATAAATTTGTTCCTTAATTAATTCATTTTTTTGAAAAAAAAAGTTTTAATTTGAGAATTAATAAGGGGGGAATTGAAAAAAATTTTCTGAATTGCTTAACTTTTCGGGCCAAATTGGGTTTTTCTTTTAATTAAGCTTTAAATTGGGTTCATAGAATTTCTATCCAACCAACCTTAAATGAAATAGAACGTTGCGAACAAATAAAGAATTACATTTTAAAACTTTAAAATTTTGGTTTTATTTAGGAAACCTTAATACCTTGGGAGGATGAAAAATCCCTTTTTCTTTTAGGAAAAACCGGTTCCAACAAGGTTAACTAATTACTTTAAAAATTTCTCCCCCTATGGATTTAATCTGGAGAGGAATTAAAAATCCCCCGTAAATTTGAACTTTAAGTTAATTCAGCGGTTTATGTTTTAAATTTAGTTAATTCCTTTCTTCGGATGTTATTAAACCAAAATATTTGGAGTTTTCCCAATTTTAAAAAAAAAAAAAAAAAAAAAAAAAAAAAAAAAAAAAAAAAAAAAAAAAAAAAAAAAAAAAAAAAAAAAAAAAAAAAAAAAAAAAAAAAAAAAAAAAAAAAAAAAAAAAAAAAAAAAAAAAAAAAAAAAAAAAAAAAAAAAAAAAAAAAAAAAAAAAAAAAAAAAAAAAAAAAAAAAAAAAAAAAAAAAAAAAAAAAAAAAAAAAAAAAAAAAAAAAAAAAAAAAAAAAAAAAAAAAAAAAAAAAAAAAAAAAAAAAAAAAAAAAAAAAAAAAAAAAAAAAAAAAAAAAAAAAAAAAAAAAAAAAAAAAAAAAAAAAAAAAAAAAAAAAAAAAAAAAAAAAAAAAAAAAAAAAAAAAAAAAAAAAAAAAAAAAAAAAAAAAAAAAAAAAAAAAAAAAAAAAAAAAAAAAAAAAAAAAAAAAAAAAAAAAAAAAAAAAAAAAAAAAAAAAAAAAAAAAAAAAAAAAAAAAAAAAAAAAAAAAAAAAAAAAAAAAAAAAAAAAAAAAAAAAAAAAAAAAAAAAAAAAAAAAAAAAAAAAAAAAAAAAAAAAAAAAAAAAAAAAAAAAAAAAAAAAAAAAAAAAAAAAAAAAAAAAAAAAAAAAAAAAAAAAAAAAAAAAAAAAAAAAAAAAAAAAAAAAAAAAAAAAAAAAAAAAAAAAAAAAAAAAAAAAAAAAAAAAAAAAAAAAAAAAAAAAAAAAAAAAAAAAAAAAAAAAAAAAAAAAAAAAAAAAAAAAAAAAAAAAAAAAAAAAAAAAAAAAAAAAAAAAAAAAAAAAAAAAAAAAAAAAAAAAAAAAAAAAAAAAAAAAAAAAAAAAAAAAAAAAAAAAAAAAAAAAAAAAAAAAAAAAAAAAAAAAAAAAAAAAAAAAAAAAAAAAAAAAAAAAAAAAAAAAAAAAAAAAAAAAAAAAAAAAAAAAAAAAAAAAAAAAAAAAAAAAAAAAAAAAAAAAAAAAAAAAAAAAAAAAAAAAAAAAAAAAAAAAAAAAAAAAAAAAAAAAAAAAAAAAAAAAAAAAAAAAAAAAAAAAAAAAAAAAAAAAAAAAAAAAAAAAAAAAAAAAAAAAAAAAAAAAAAAAAAAAAAAAAAAAAAAAAAAAAAAAAAAAAAAAAAAAAAAAAAAAAAAAAAAAAAAAAAAAAAAAAAAAAAAAAAAAAAAAAAAAAAAAAAAAAAAAAAAAAAAAAAAAAAAAAAAAAAAAAAAAAAAAAAAAAAAAAAAAAAAAAAAAAAAAAAAAAAAAAAAAAAAAAAAAAAAAAAAAAAAAAAAAAAAAAAAAAAAAAAAAAAAAAAAAAAAAAAAAAAAAAAAAAAAAAAAAAAAAAAAAAAAAAAAAAAAAAAAAAAAAAAAAAAAAAAAAAAAAAAAAAAAAAAAAAAAAAAAAAAAAAAAAAAAAAAAAAAAAAAAAAAAAAAAAAAAAAAAAAAAAAAAAAAAAAAAAAAAAAAAAAAAAAAAAAAAAAAAAAAAAAAAAAAAAAAAAAAAAAAAAAAAAAAAAAAAAAAAAAAAAAAAAAAAAAAAAAAAAAAAAAAAAAAAAAAAAAAAAAAAAAAAAAAAAAAAAAAAAAAAAAAAAAAAAAAAAAAAAAAAAAAAAAAAAAAAAAAAAAAAAAAAAAAAAAAAAAAAAAAAAAAAAAAAAAAAAAAAAAAAAAAAAAAAAAAAAAAAAAAAAAAAAAAAAAAAAAAAAAAAAAAAAAAAAAAAAAAAAAAAAAAAAAAAAAAAAAAAAAAAAAAAAAAAAAAAAAAAAAAAAAAAAAAAAAAAAAAAAAAAAAAAAAAAAAAAAAAAAAAAAAAAAAAAAAAAAAAAAAAAAAAAAAAAAAAAAAAAAAAAAAAAAAAAAAAAAAAAAAAAAAAAAAAAAAAAAAAAAAAAAAAAAAAAAAAAAAAAAAAAAAAAAAAAAAAAAAAAAAAAAAAAAAAAAAAAAAAAAAAAAAAAATTTTTTTTTTTTTTTTTTTTTTTTTTTTTTTTTTTTTTTTTTTTTTTTTTTTTTTTTTTTTTTTTTTTTTTTTTTTTTTTTTTTTTTTTTTTTTTTTTTTTTTTTTTTTTTTTTTTTTTTTTTTTTTTTTTTTTTTTTTTTTTTTTTTTTTTTTTTTTTTTTTTTTTTTTTTTTTTTTTTTTTTTTTTTTTTTTTTTTTTTTTTTTTTTTTTTTTTTTTTTTTTTTTTTTTTTTTTTTTTTTTTTTTTTTTTTTTTTTTTTTTTTTTTTTTTTTTTTTTTTTTTTTTTTTTTTTTTTTTTTTTTTTTTTTTTTTTTTTTTTTTTTTTTTTTTTTTTTTTTTTTTTTTTTTTTTTTTTTTTTTTTTTTTTTTTTTTTTTTTTTTTTTTTTTTTTTTTTTTTTTTTTTTTTTTTTTTTTTTTTTTTTTTTTTTTTTTTTTTTTTTTTTTTTTTTTTTTTTTTTTTTTTTTTTTTTTTTTTTTTTTTTTTTTTTTTTTTTTTTTTTTTTTTTTTTTTTTTTTTTTTTTTTTTTTTTTTTTTTTTTTTTTTTTTTTTTTTTTTTTTTTTTTTTTTTTTTTTTTTTTTTTTTTTTTTTTTTTTTTTTTTTTTTTTTTTTTTTTTTTTTTTTTTTTTTTTTTTTTTTTTTTTTTTTTTTTTTTTTTTTTTTTTTTTTTTTTTTTTTTTTTTTTTTTTTTTTTTTTTTTTTTTTTTTTTTTTTTTTTTTTTTTTTTTTTTTTTTTTTTTTTTTTTTTTTTTTTTTTTTTTTTTTTTTTTTTTTTTTTTTTTTTTTTTTTTTTTTTTTTTTTTTTTTTTTTTTTTTTTTTTTTTTTTTTTTTTTTTTTTTTTTTTTTTTTTTTTTTTTTTTTTTTTTTTTTTTTTTTTTTTTTTTTTTTTTTTTTTTTTTTTTTTTTTTTTTTTTTTTTTTTTTTTTTTTTTTTTTTTTTTTTTTTTTTTTTTTTTTTTTTTTTTTTTTTTTTTTTTTTTTTTTTTTTTTTTTTTTTTTTTTTTTTTTTTTTTTTTTTTTTTTTTTTTTTTTTTTTTTTTTTTTTTTTTTTTTTTTTTTTTTTTTTTTTTTTTTTTTTTTTTTTTTTTTTTTTTTTTTTTTTTTTTTTTTTTTTTTTTTTTTTTTTTTTTTTTTTTTTTTTTTTTTTTTTTTTTTTTTTTTTTTTTTTTTTTTTTTTTTTTTTTTTTTTTTTTTTTTTTTTTTTTTTTTTTTTTTTTTTTTTTTTTTTTTTTTTTTTTTTTTTTTTTTTTTTTTTTTTTTTTTTTTTTTTTTTTTTTTTTTTTTTTTTTTTTTTTTTTTTTTTTTTTTTTTTTTTTTTTTTTTTTTTTTTTTTTTTTTTTTTTTTTTTTTTTTTTTTTTTTTTTTTTTTTTTTTTTTTTTTTTTTTTTTTTTTTTTTTTTTTTTTTTTTTTTTTTTTTTTTTTTTTTTTTTTTTTTTTTTTTTTTTTTTTTTTTTTTTTTTTTTTTTTTTTTTTTTTTTTTTTTTTTTTTTTTTTTTTTTTTTTTTTTTTTTTTTTTTTTTTTTTTTTTTTTTTTTTTTTTTTTTTTTTTTTTTTTTTTTTTTTTTTTTTTTTTTTTTTTTTTTTTTTTTTTTTTTTTTTTTTTTTTTTTTTTTTTTTTTTTTTTTTTTTTTTTTTTTTTTTTTTTTTTTTTTTTTTTTTTTTTTTTTTTTTTTTTTTTTTTTTTTTTTTTTTTTTTTTTTTTTTTTTTTTTTTTTTTTTTTTTTTTTTTTTTTTTTTTTTTTTTTTTTTTTTTTTTTTTTTTTTTTTTTTTTTTTTTTTTTTTTTTTTTTTTTTTTTTTTTTTTTTTTTTTTTTTTTTTTTTTTTTTTTTTTTTTTTTTTTTTTTTTTTTTTTTTTTTTTTTTTTTTTTTTTTTTTTTTTTTTTTTTTTTTTTTTTTTTTTTTTTTTTTTTTTTTTTTTTTTTTTTTTTTTTTTTTTTTTTTTTTTTTTTTTTTTTTTTTTTTTTTTTTTTTTTTTTTTTTTTTTTTTTTTTTTTTTTTTTTTTTTTTTTTTTTTTTTTTTTTTTTTTTTTTTTTTTTTTAATTATCAAACTCTTTGATTCAACATAATGGTAATTCATGAAGAAAAAATGGCGGGTTCATTTTCGCAAATTTCAATACCTTTGGAATTCTTTAAAGTTGGCCTCCGGCTTTTAAATTTTCATAATTAAGTGCTTTCTGGCCGCTAACTTCAATTGAACTTATCCCCAAATCTTGAAATTTTACATCAAAGGATTTAATTTTCTAAGAGTACTGCCTTTAGACCCTTTTCTCGATAGTATCAAAAGGTCGTGAAGGAAAAGCTGCATTTATACTATTATTAGTAAGGAATTTATAAAAAATTGTTTAGGTACTTTATTTTTATGTCTTACGGCCGTTCGGACGTCATTCATGTTCGTATTATCGGGGTTCATCAGAGATATAGAAAAGATTTTTTTTCAAACAAAACCAGCCTATCTCTTATGGGGTTTATACGGGGTGGTTGAACAAAGACAATTTGGGTTGTGATTCCAATGTGGCAGATAAGGGATTATCTATCTGACGGCTCCAATAATAGTTTAAGCACCACTCCCCTAATCCATTTTCTCTTTCGGAGAATTCATTCAATATTCGGTCAATTCAAAATAAAATATATATTGTATAGGTGCTATTGGAGGAAAATATCCAAATACATGTCTTATTCTTTTCAATAATCCATATTGTAGCAATGAAAAACTATTGTTCTCCCCGAGTGATAATGATTGATTACAAATATTTTATGAATCTTATTCTTATAAAGGACCAGAATACCTTGTTTTTCGTTCATTAGGAAAATGCATTAATAATAGGAGTAAAAAGAGTAAGACAAAAGTGTGGGGAAACTATTAAAAAGAGTAAAGTGGATTGTCCCACACTAGACTTGGGTAATAAACTGACCAAAGGAGATCCTATTAAGGAATTTTGCTTCGGTACGTGTTACAATTTTGATGCCCAATAACCAATTTGGTCAAAGGGGGAATAACCAGTTACCCCAAAAAATGCGGTTCAATCAGAGAAACCAAAACTGTAACCAAGTCAATTCGCGGGGTTTTTAAAACCCCAGTGAGTACCCCCGAAATAGTTGCAAATCATCATTAGGACCATCCTATTGGACCTCGATGGACTGATCGGATTAACCAACAAGTTAGTTCAGTCATTATGTATTGAACAAAGCAAAAGCCTCATAACAGTCGGCGATAGTTAAAATATAGAAAACCCGAGCTTTGTACTAAAAAACAAGGTAAACGTAATTCCTCCCAGACAATAAATATGTTGAATGAGGAGGAACTATTTTAGTTATATCGTTGAATTCCTGATTTCGAGACGTTCTTCGAACAAATATAGACTTTATTGAGATAGGTAAACCAAAAAGTACTCCCCCTGAGAACCGTATCTGGAATTTCATTCGTACAGCTCAAACAAAAAACCAAAATTTGCTTTGGGATATGGAATAGAAAATTTGTAATAAAACCTTCCCTTTTGAGTGAGGAATTGAACGAGTAAAATCCAAGCTCTTATTTTTGGTTTAATGTCAAAATATCAAGTTGGGTTCGTCTTTTGTTGATCATTACAGGCCCCTTGGAATCTTTATTTACTATTTCTTTGTTTTTTTGGGGGCAATGCCCTTTATTTTGTTTTCTTATTATTGATAGGAATTCTCTTGTTAAGACCCTATGAATCGATTAAAACTCCAGATTCATTCTCGAACCCCGATGATTCAACAAACTTCAAACTAGTCAAAGATTTCTGAGTAAGGGAAATTTTTGATCATACTTATTAATGAATAGATATATATAAATGACTAAAAATCCAAAGAAGTTGTTTGATCAAAAAAAAGGGAATTTTTTGAAAAAAAAAAGAAGAAAAACTTTTTGATTTAGAACTTATAACTCTTGGGAAAATTTTGTGGAGTCGGTCGCCGGGTATGAATATTTTAAATATGAATGTAGTTAATATTTTGTGATCTATTCATATATTCCGAGCTCCGATACTAGGGATGAATATCCGACGAGTAAAACCCTCTCTATCAAGATGACAGACCTTCCTCTGTACTATCAATAGGATCCATTTAAAAGTACACACTCATATTCCCGGAAATACAGAAAGAAATTCACGATCGAACTACCAAAAACACAAAAAATATAAAAATACCAAAATTATCTAAAGGTAGAAAAATCCGAAACAAAATGCTTCGTATTGAAAAACTAAGAATTGCGGTTCATTTGAATTAGTTTAATTCATTGAAATTCCTTCCAGTAAACGAAGAGTATAAATTTCCAAAAAAAATAGATAGGAATACCCCAAATAGAGCCATTGCGACACCATCAACGGAGTAGTTCCCATCCCGGAGCTACTTTACCATATTCTGAATTAATGGTTTCAATAAATCCCTACAACAGTTCGGGTTTTGGGCAGGGTTTTTTTTAGAACTCCCCCCAACGGTTTGTGTAGCCTAAATCTATTTTGTATTCATTGAGATTGTTGATTTTTTTTACCATTCCCTTGTAAATAAACGATCTTATTTAGATCATTTTTCTTGAAATTATATATAATGGAAAACAGCAACCTAGTGCATTTTTCTATTAAAAATTTGGGTTACCCTTTTAAGTTTATGGGTTGCCCTTTTATATATGCTTTTGGGCAGCCTCTAAAACTAAGAGATTATTCGAGGAACATGGGGACTAGTTGAAGCAACAAGCCTCCCAATATTGGGGAAGGCTTGTTGCTTCAATTGATTATGAAAATCATTTCACCTTTTTTTGGAACTTTCGAGGGTTTTCGAAAAAGATTGCGAAAAAAAATTATCCTAGAGTCGATACTTTAAGAGAATGTATAAACAATGCTTCCATAAATTCGGCTCGTGTTTACAATTATAGTTCCATTCCTGGGTTTATGAAGATTTGAATCAAAATTTTCCCTTTCCTTAATCTATGTTTAAAATCACAAAAAGACAAGCAAAAACTAACGAAAAATTTGTATCAAACTACTTGTCTTCTTGTAGTTGGATCTCCAAGTTTTTGGAATGTCCAAATTCCATTGAGCATCCAAATCTGGGTCAATACCAGCAAAAACATCTTGAACAGGTTCAGCACATGCAAATGTGGGCCGAAGAAGAATAGAGAGCAACGAAGTGTCCAAAGTAAACAAACCCTTGGAGCTACGAAAAACACATCGATTTCAAAGTAGCACGATCTAATTCAAAAATTTCGCTAATTGAGGCGTCTAGATATTTTTTGGACGTAGCAGGATCACTATAACTAATCCTTTAGTTCCCACCATAGAACTCAACGTTACAACCCACTTGTTGACACTATACTTTGATTCTGGGCCCTTCTAAAAGGAACGTTCGGCTCTAACAATTCGTCTCGTTACCAAAACAAACCCGGAAAATGTTTCAAAAAAAGTAGGCAACGAGTACAAAAGTTCAGTCTTCTTTATCTTAAAAATTAGGATGTCCTAAACCACCCAAAAAGCTTTTCCATCCCGTTGTATTGAACTGCTCTGAAAAGCCCCTTTTGCCGGATTATACCGATGTAATCATAAAAAGCCCAAATTTTCTGGAATTTTAGACCAAGTTCTGAGAACTTGGGTTTTTGGGTAACCCTCACCAACTCTTCGAATATATTTTTTGCTGGAAGTAGCCCTGATCCCATTGATAAAAGGTGGGACCAAATAAATTCGATAGGCGTTGTTTCTGAAACCCCCTACCATAGTTCCCCAACAAAAAAGCTGCAAAAAAGACAGCGGCGATACTTTCTGGAAGGACGGTTTCCCAAAATTCCCCATACGGGAATTTTTGTATAGACGTTGAGGTGGACGGACACTAAGATGAAATAGGCCTGCTAATATGCCTAAAATATGCTGCAAATTTATGAGAGCTATTCCTCCGGAACAAAGGATCAAACCTTTACACCCCACGCTGGATTTTTTCAGGTTGTTCCCTTTCCGTTTAGTCCATAAGGATCGACCCCATATTCCGGACCTTTCAATCCTGTTACTGAAATGCCCAAAACCAAAACAAGCAATCTGAAAGAAAAAATGAATTCCAAAGATCTTGGGCAAATCCAAAGAAGGTTATCCTGTCGTTCATCACAAAATATTTCTAAATCCCCAATAACCCAATGCCAGATAGCTGTTGAAGACAAGCCAGAAAACACAATATGTGCAGGCTCACCTTCGTAACTCCCAAATACCAGGATTGTTACGTTCCTCCTGTGATACTCCAACCGCCCCAGGAATTGGTTATTCCTAACGAAGTCATGAAGGGTTATAAAAACATCCCCGTCTCCACATTGGATCAAGAACGGGGTCAGAGGGATCAAAAACTGTTTAAATTCATATAAGCCATCGAACGCCAACAGCAACTAAGTGTATGCATTATTGGAAAAAAGCCAAAACGGGGATCATTCAATACGAGGTATGAACACGATACCAGGTAAACCATGTAATACTCTTTATCAACGAATAATAGACCTATGTAACTTTATTGCATTGGAAAAAACTATGTGTGGACTTCACCCTTCCGTGGTATCTGGATAAAGGTTAATTTTTGTTATTGTGTTTTTTTAGTAAAGTAAAATGGAAACATTCGGTTGTAGGAATAAAGAGAAGAGATCTATTCTATATCGATAAGTCCATACGCAATGGGGGTTGATCCATTTTTCTATGAACGAATCCATACATATTTGTTAAATTATTCAAAGAACTATTCGTAAGAATTTTTCCAATCTATGGTAAAATCTAATAAAAGAAAATTATTATTAAGAAATAAACCGCAGTTACGCTTCCACTCAAAGTGGAATATAGTACTAATTTTTTTTCTTTCATTTTATGCCTATTGGTTTTTCCAAAGTACCTTTTGAAGTTGGAGAGGAAGATGCCTCTTGGGTTGACGTATAGTGCGGCTTGCAGATATTTGGGTCATATGGGATTTCCCATTCTTCCCCGATGAGATTCATCCTGTTTCACCCCAAGAAAGTTGAATTATCAATAATTTGGAGCGTGAAGGTGCAATCCCAAATTTAAATTAGATCCATTTTTGTTTTGGGGGGGTATTCAAATTTAAAAATATCAATTAGAAAAATTTATGGTTGTCTTGGTTTGGGGCCAAATAAAATGAGATGGCTCCGTTTAGACAAAACCCCAAATTGGTAATCTATTTTTGGAATCTATTAATGATTCTAATACTTATCTAATACATATCATAGATCCTAAATATCATAGATCATAAAGATTTTTAATAATAAGAAGAGGAAACTCAAACTTTTATCAAGCGGGGTAAAGTAATATGATAAATACGTCGGATGTTTGGCAGAAAATGGGAAATGAAATTTAAAAAGTTAGGAAAAGGGCGTAGTATTAGGGGTATTTGTCCTTATGTCAAATAAAATGGGCATTTTTATTTTTACTCGGGAGTAGGCAGAAACCTAAAAGAATTGGAAAAACCCACTCAGGAACAAGAAAATGACTCGTGATTTGGATTAGATCTGATGAAAGAAATTATCAATGGAAATTAGTTCGATAAATTTAATGGATTTTGTCTATTATAGTATAGATGGTTTTTTTTATTTAAGATTTTAAATAGAAAAAAAAATTAACAAAACTCACCGAAAAAAAGGAGGAAAAGCCCTTCTTTAACGAAAATCGAAAATTCCGATTGAAGGAAAAAGTCCTACTATGAATAGAAAAAAAGAAAGGGGAAAGGAAATTACACTTGATTCTTTTTTTTTTTTCGCCCTTTTGGTGAACCGTATGCATTAAAAGGTGATGTAGGCTCTTTTAGGGATACAATTTATCCTCATCAACCGACTTTATCGAGAAAGATTACTTTTTTTAGGCCAAGAGGTTGATAGCGAAGATCTAAATCCAAATTATTGGGTCTTATGGGATATCTCAGTATAGAGAATGTAACAAGGATCTGTAATTTATTTATAAAAATTCTGGGGGATGGGTTAAATAAACCCGGAGTAGCTATTTATGTACTATGCAATTTGTGCAACCGAAGTGCATCATATGCATGGATTGCGGTTCAATGGGATCTTTTATCCTGGTGGAGGGGAGAGATTACCAACGTCTGCATTCCCTCACGCTGGCGCCAATGAGTTTTTTAAGAAAAAAAAGAATATTGCCTCCGCCACTATTGAAAAATAAGTCAAAAAAAATTTTTGAACGGAAAAAACCTTTCGATTCGAATAATGAGAATTTTTTTTTTCAAAACATTAGATTATATATCGAAAGAGTTAGGTATGAAATTTGAAATAGTATAAAATAAAGGGTTTTTTCCGATTGATCTTTTCTATCGGAGCCTTTTCAGCGTCACAAAACTTTTTATTTTCAAAACACATATACCTATATAGAAAAAAAAAGAAATTTTGGATTGCTGATCACAGACGAGATTAAATATAGTAAAACAAACGGAGCCATATAGTATTTTTGAACGCTCTGAAAGGAAGGATGGTAATTGGAGCATTTGCCGATCCGGATCGGATAAACCCAATTAATCATCTCTATTTTTTTTTTATCTTTCTTCGATGGAGGGAAAAGGAAATTCCATTGTAGAGCCGTATGCAAGGCATAAAGGATGCCTGTACGGTTGCTCAATTCAATCTATCTTTTTTTTTATTATTATTCTTTAATCTCTTCTCAATCATCATGCGAGATAGAGGAACTGTTTGTTCTATTCATCAGGGTAATATACTCAAATGCGAGTTCTTTTTTGAGGGCCCAAAAGGGGAGAATTTATCCTGGAAGCAGAAGAATACTTTAAACTGCGCGAAAACCATAACAAGGTTTATGTACAAAGAAGGGCAAACCCTTATGGGTTGTATCCCGGGTATGGAAAGGATGTTTTATGTCAGAACAGAAGCCAAGCTATGGAATTGGGTTGATTCTGTAGGATTGAATAAAATGCAGCGATCATATGCAAATACGCAACTTGAGATTTTATCTTCGTAGTATTTGGGTTTCATAATATTTTATTCCCTTTATTATTAAATAAGAAGTATTCATAATCATTCGGTTAGGATTGATCTAACCAGCTATTTAGTATGTATACAATTCTGCATGCCGACTATTAAACAACTTATTAGAACACAAGCAGCCAATCAGAAATGTCGAAATCCCCCGCTCTTCGGGGATGTCCTCAGCGCCGAAGGAACATGTACTAGGGTGTATGTGCGCTGTTCAGATCCCCCTGGAAACAAAAATAAAGGAAAATCATTTTCAGTATCAATGATCAAGTACCCATGAAAAAGAGAAAAAAGATCTATTCTATCCTTCTATTGTGTTGTGTATGAATTTATGGTTTCCATTGGTGCAAATCCAATCACTTCAATTTGGAATGAAGATGAGAAAAAAATTTCATTGTAACAAGAGTTTTTTCATTAAGAGGGGAAATCCTATTTCCAAAGCGAAATCTTATGCTTCTACTCTTGAAAAACGGGACTAAGAGGGTCAGTTACCCAGCTAATCTTATAATTAAATACCGTTATTTTATGGGTAGATCTCGGTGTTGAAAGACCTATTACTAGATAATTCATGGGGTAGAGCCCAAAAAAATGTGAAAATGTACAAGTTAATTTACCAAAACCTTGATAAATGAAGTAAGAGGCTCGGTGTATAGAGGGAAGACCTCACCGTTTTAAGACGTTAACCATAGAAACGATGCAATCCACTATTTCTTTATTTTCTTTTTTTTTTTTTGATACTAGAAGGTGTCAATAAATTTTAGTTCGTTTGAGGGGAAAAAGTAAAAAAAATTAAAATTGGGTTGGAAGGTTTTAAATCAAAAACATTGGAAAATTTTATCATTGGAAGACCCGGATTAAAAACAGGGAAGGGAAAAAAACTAAAACAAAGGAAATTGTTATCTTTAAAAGTTTATTTATTTAAAGACCAGAAAAGGGGAAATTATAGTCGGAGAGTGGGAAAAAAAATTGTTTATTTGCATAACCCGGGGGGTCTTCAAGATTACCCCAACCCTTATCAAAGGGTAAAGCTTGGTTTCTCCGAGAAGGGTACAAAAAAGAGGATTTTCGTTCCCTTTGGGTAATCGGATAAATGCTAATTCGCGGAAAACGGGATTTTTAAGTAAGGTTTTTTTTTCCCCTCTGTAAAAAAAAGGTTCAAGAAAATTTGCCCCAAAAAGCAATTTAAAAAAGTTTTCTTATATATTTCGAGGTTTGAAAAATAGTAAGGATCTGCGAATATTTAAAAATGGAGTTCGCTTGGGGAAGACCCGGGAAGGGGTGAAAAAGGAAGGGAATCTGAAAAAAAAAGAATAAGGAAAAGTCCTCAAATCAAAATGAGAAAACAGCCAATATCCAAAAAAAGGATTTTGTCTTTCCCTGTTGGTTCGAGACCAACATAAAAATTTGGTTTTTTTCGTTTTTTAAAAACAATTCCTCTTTTGGTTAAATAGGAATTTTGCAATTTCGGGGTAAGCCGTTTTTTCGGTTTTAAGGACCGGTATTTTGAAAATCGAAGCCTTTTAAAAAAGTTTTTTTTTAAAGAAAGGAAAAAAGATAAAAATCGAGCTTTTTTAAAATGAATAACCCCTTTGAAGGGGCTTAAGTCGAGTAAAACCCTGTTACAAAAAATCGCAATTAAATTGTTTCTAAATCAAAATTGACCGAGGGAAGGGGGGGCAAAGCCCAAAAAAACGCTTTAATTTTAAAAAAGGTCCTTGGATTTTTCCTTGTTTTTTTTTTTCCACGACCCAAAATAAATATTTCCGATCTGATAAAAGTTTTTTATAAGAAAAATAGGGGGGTTATTGATTTTTTTTTCTTTATTCAAAATTTTTATTATTTTGTTAAGACTAAATTTTTGTTTAAATTCGAATTTATTTAGTTAATGGAAACTTTTTTATTCCTTTTCAGTTCCTTGAAGAGGACACAAGCACTTTACGGGACATTTTTTTATTTCCCCGTGGAATGTAAGGTAAAATAGGGAAAAATTTTCCAAAACCAATGAAGGTTTGGTCGATTCTTTTGCAATAATTTTAAAACCCCGTATTCCATTGCTTTCGATAAAGGTACATTTAAAAACCTGTGGCCTTTCCCGGCCATAAACCTTTTGGTTTTTGATTGAAAATTTCTATTTTTGAAGAACGAAAAAAAAAAAAAGTTTTAAACCAAATTATGAAAGTTTCGTTGCAATCACAAACAAAAAATTAGTAGTAAAAAAAGAATTCTTATTTTTTTTTTCGCTTTTTGTAGAACGAGAAGACTTTTCCCTTTTAAAAGGAGAATTTTGTTCCAGAAAATCCCGGGGAACTTTCATTTCGTTTCAATAAAATATATTTTTTAAGGAAATAAAGGAAAATGAACCCTTGTTTCGCCGAAAATTGAAACACTTTTGATTTTTTTTTCATTTTTTTACATGAAAAAAAAAATTATTTATTTTTAAAAAAGAAAGAGGGGGGAGGATTGTCAAATCTTTTGATTCTTCTAATCTTTTCACCCTTCGTCTTCTGAAGAAAAAAAAGGGAAATGTAACCATCCCCGGGTAAAAGTTTAATCTCAAATACACCAGTAAAAACCCAACCTAAAAATTTTTACCTGAAAAAGATATGTTTTTAGTTCCCCATTTAATCCTCCTCTTTATTTTATTGAACCATATTATAGAGAAGGGGTATTTTTAAAGTGGAAGAATCTTTTTTTGGGTTCGAAATTTTAAAAAGGAAAAACCCCTTTAGTAGAAAAATTTGACCTGAAAAGAAAAATTCGCTTCCCTTCCCCTTTTAAAAAAAATTTTTTGGTTTTTTTTACGAGGTTTTGGTTTTCTTTGTAAGAAGCCTTCTTTTTATTTTATGTAATAAAAGCCATTTTTTTGACCAAAAAAAAAAAAAAAAAGATAAATTGTGTATTTCAAGAAAAAAAAGGTTTGGGGGCGGGAAATTTTTATTTTTTTCTAGGCATTTTACCTCGAAACGAACTAAGAAATTGTATTGACACTTCTAGGTATCAAAAAAAAAAAAAAGAAAATAAAGAAATAGTGGATTGCATCGTTTCTATGGTTACGTCTTAAACGGTGAGGTCTTCTCTATACACCGGAGCCTCTTACTTCATTTAATCAAGGTTATTGGTAAATTAACTTGTACAGTTCACATTCTTTTGGCTCTACTCATGAATTATCTAGTAATAGGTCTTTCACAACGAGATCTACCCATACAGTAACGGTATTTAATTATGAAGATTAGCTGGGTAACTGACCCTCTTAGTCCGTTTTTGCAAGAGTAGAAGCATAAGATTTCGTCTTTGGAAATAGGATTTCCCCTGCTTAATGAATAACCTCTTGTTACTAATGAGGAATTTTTTCTCATCTTCAATTCCAAATTGAAGTGATTGGATTTGCACCAATGGAAACCATAAATTTCATACACAACACAATAGAAGGATAGAATAGATCTTTTTTCTCTTTTTCATGGGTACTGATCATTGATACTGGAAAATGAGTTTCCTTTATTTTGTTCCAGGGGGGATCTGAACGAGTCGCACATACACCCTAGTACATGTTCCTCGGCGCTGAGGACATCCCCGAAGAGCGGGGGATTTCGTGACATTTCTGATTGGCTGTCTTGTGTTTCTAATAAGTTGTTTAATAGTCGGCATGCAGAATTGTATACATACTGAATAGGCTGGTTTAGATCAATCCTAACCGAATGATTATGAATTACTTCTGTATTTAATAATAAATGAATAAAATATTATGAAACCCGATACTACGAAGATAAAATCTCAAGTTGCGTATTTGCATATGATCGCTGCTATTTTTATTCAATCGCTACAAGATCAACAATTCCATGAGCTTGGGCTTCTGTTGCTGACATAAAAACATCCCTTTCCATATCTTCGGATACAACCCATAAGGGTTTGCCCGTTCTTTGTACATAAACCCTTGTTATGGTTTCGCGCAGTTTCAGTAGTTCTTCTGCTTCCAGGATAAATTCTCCCGTTTGTGCCTCATAAAAAGAACTCGCAGGTTGATGTATCATTACCCTGATGATAGAACAAACAGTTCCTCTATCTCGCATGATGAGTTGAGGAGAGGAGATAAAGAATAATAAATAAAAAAAAAAGATAGAATTGAATTGAGCAACCGTACAGGCATCCTTTATGCATTGCATACGGCTCTACAATGGAATTTCCTTTTCCCTTCCATCGAAGAAAGATAAAAAAAAAATAGAGATGATATGGGGTTTATCCGATCCGGATCGGCAAATGCTCCAATTACCATCCTTCCTTTCAGAGCAGTTCAAAAATACTATGATGGCTCCGTTGCTTTATCTATATTTATCTCGTCTGTGATTCAGCAATCCCAAAGTTTCTTTTTTTTTTCTATATATGTATATGTGATTTGAAAATAAAAAAGTTTGTGACGCTGAAAAGGCTCCGATAGATAAGATCAAATCGGGAATACCCTTTATTTTATACTAATTTCATTTCATACTACTCTTTCGATATATAATCTAATGTTTTGAAAAAAAAAATTCTCATATCGAATTCGAAGTGCCGTGCTATTATTACTTATTTCATATGGCGAAGGCATATTCTTTTTTTCTTAAAAAACTCATTGGCGCCAAGCGTGAGGGAATGCTAGACGTTTGGTAATCTCTCCTCCGACCAGGATAAAAGATCCCATTGAAGCAGCTAATCCCATGCATATTGTATGCACATCGGGTTGCACAAATTGCATAGTATCATAAATAGCTACTCCGGGTATTACCCATCCCCCAGGAGAGTTTATAAATAAATACAGATCCTTGTTATCATTCTCTATACTGAGATATACCATAAGACCAATAAGTTGATTTGAGATCTCGCTATCAACCTCTTGGCCTAAAAAAAGTAATCTTTCTCGATAAAGTCGGTTGATGAGGATAAAATTTGTATCCCTAAAGAGCCGTACATGCACCTTTTGATGCATACGGTTCACCAAAAATTGCGAAAAAAAAAAAAGAATCAATGTGTAGATTTCATTCCCCTTTCTTTTTTTTCTATTCATAGTAGGATCTTTTTCCTTTCTAATCGAATTTTCGATTTTCGTAAAGAAGTGGCTTTTTCTTCCATTTTTCGAGTGAGTTTTG
>JAMXBC010000780.1:0-13816 GCA_024138005.1 Lumnitzera racemosa
TTTGGTTAGAGTTAAAAAACCTGTCAAAATCAAGTTTATAGACCTAGACACTTCGGGTTATGATGCGAACTGTGCTTAAAAACAAAATGGTCAGTTGTAGAGAAAGGTCCAAGCTTGCCAGAAGCTTAAAAAGGGTGATGGGAAAATGCGTGAAAAAACGAAAATGGATGAAAAAGTAAGCAAACTCATAAATAGTCCAAAATATATAACATACTAGTAGAAGTTCGAAAATTTAAAGGGTACAGCTCGATATAATGCACGAGTTAATCCGATAAGGCTAATCGCTACCTAACTTTACTTAAAGGTTAGGTAAGAGTAAAATGAGGGTAACCAAATAATGTTTATGAGAGGAAGATGTCTAATGTACTAACGATAATTTGATGATTGCAGTTACATGTACAATGGGTATTTACACCTAGAAATTGGGGAAACTTTTTTTGAAAATGGAAAAGATAAAAAAGGGTATTTTTCCCAAAAAAAGAAATGTACAAAGATTACAAAAGGGTAAAAATGAATATTCAAAAAAAATAATAAACTGTGCAGCAGATTCCATATGTAGTCTTGGATACATGGCAAAGACGAATTGGGATGCTGTTAGAAGATGTAGATAAACAATTTGAGCTAGTTGGGCGGCCCGAACAAGATTTCTTAAGTAGGCTTGGACTTGTTTGAACAGGAGTAGCTAAAGATTAGTATAAGGTAGCTCTCTTAACTCTTGACAAGAGTAATGCCGAGCAAGTGATTAGCTTAGATATGATCGAGCCGGTGCATGAGGTATAGCTATATCAAGGCTTTCTTTAAGTTGGCACACAATTTTCAAGAGATGGGCAATCATTGGGACAAGGCAAAAGAGTCAATCAACATTAAGGAGTAACTCGGCCTCGACAAGAGTTGGTTGGAGTAGGAGGATTCCCTTTGCTAGCCCTTTTAAAAATTTTTGGGCTTGGCTATGAGTTTAAGGCACAGTAGCTTAATTCCCATCTTCCTTTTAGGGTTGGGTTTGGATTTTTGGATCAAATCTGACTGGTCTTCATTCAATTGGCTATTAGGGTGATATAGATTAAGGTTAGCAATGTTGAAGGTGTCCAAAACCCCATAATCTTTGGACAACTCCAATCTGTAGGCTTTGTCATTAATCTCTTAGAGGATTCTAAAGGGTCCTTCATCCATTTCACATAGCTTGTTCCCCCTATTATTCAAAAACCTTACCTTACCAGGTGTGTCCATACTAGGTCTCTAAGTTGAAATTGCCTCATTACGTTACCCTGGCCTTCTCTCGCATTCTTCTAGCAACTTAATCGATCTGCTGAGTACTTTGTTGTAGATATGTTGTAAAGACTATGCTTGGGCTCTTGCGTCAGGGTCTTCTTGCTCAAAGATAGGTATAAAGGTATGATCAAAAGGTCACTCAGGATTAAAAATTTTAGGCAACTTTGAAGGGGGTCTACTTGGTGGTGTCATACATTATTCGGTTGAAAGCGAATTTGACTACGGGCAAACAGACATCCCAATCAGCCAAGTTCTTGCCTATTGTAGCTCAGAGTAGTGGTCCTAAAGTATGATTGACTACCTTTGTTTGGCATCAATTTAGGTGTAATAGGAAGTACTGAAAAGTAGTTTGGTCCCCATTTGATGCCTAGGGTTCTCTAGAAATGGCTCAAGAACTTTAAGTCTCTGTTTGATACTATACTTCTTAGTACGCCATTAACCAAACAATCTCTTGTAGAAAAAAAAAAGCAATAGCAAAAGCATCAGCATTCATTTAATCTTAGACCAAGGTACAAAGTATGCCTCTTACGGGAATCTTCCACGACAACCATTACGGAATCTTTACCTCAGGTTATTTTTGGAAATTCCGAAGGACAAAGTCTATGCTCAAATCAGTCTATGGTCTCATTGGGATAAGCAAGGCATTGCTTTCCCTTGCTTGACTCAGCTTTTTACCTTCTTACATATGGCACAGCCCTTAATAACTTAATGTACATCTACCTCATTTTTCAACTAAAAGAATTATAAATTCAGTAGCTCATGCATTCTCCTTTCCCCAAAATGTCTAGACAATTCTCCTTTTTGGGTTCTTGGGTGAGTACCTCTCTTAGTAATAGGTTGGCATTACACAGCTTCCTACTTCAAAATAAGTACTCATCTTCCCTATGATACTTATCCAGTACTCTTCCATCGACACTATCCCTAAATATAAGTCCAAAGTGTAGATCTCCAAAGTACTGTTCTTTGATACTTACAAACCTAAATAATTCGGTTTTGCAGTTCAATCAGAGCACACGTCTCCTCGAAAGGCATCTACAACTACATTGCTCTTTTCTTGGGTTGTTTTTATGCCAAAATGAATCCCTTAAGAAATTTAACCCCCCTTACCTATTGCTTTGACACTTAGTTTGACTTTGAAGATACCTCAAGGGGCTCATGGTTATATAGGTGACAAATTTTAAAAAAAAGTTGCCAAAAAATTAAAAAACCAAAAACTTTTTTCATTAGGATGTTCTTGGGTTTGGTTTTTTTAATAATTTGAACCCTTTTTTTTAGGGGGAAGACTTTCAAAGCTTATTTAATTAATAAAATTTTTAATTATAAAGCAAAAGGGGGGATTTTTTTTTTGGAAAATTTTTTTTTTTTTTCTAAATCCCTTTTTTTTTTTTTTTATTTTGAGGGGGCCAATGAAAAAACAAAAAATTTTTAAAAAAATATTTGGGGAATTTACCTAATAATAGGGGAACCCCGTACTTTGGTCTTTTTATAATCAAAACCCCCCACTTATAAAAAAAAATAGGTTAAAAACCCTTTTTGGTTTTTCAAAAAATTTTTTTTAAGAAGGGCCCTTTCTTTGGTGGAAAAAATAAGTTTATATTTTAATTTTTAAATTAAAATTTTTTTTCTTTCCCATAAAATTTTTTAATTTATTGGTAAATGCTCAAGTTGAAAAAAAAATTTTTCCCAAATTTGCAATTTTAATAATTTCCTATTCCTAATTTTTAAATTTTAAATGAATTCCCCAACACAAATTTTCTATAAAATTTAAAAAGTTTAAAACGGGTAGTTGTTAAAAAAAAGGGTATAAATTTAAAATTTTTTTAAAAAAAACACTCAAATTTAAAAAACCCTTTTTTAAAAAAAAAGAAATTTTAAAAAAAAAAAAAGGTTTTATTCTTTTTTAATTAAATTTTTTAAAATAAAGTTTTTAAACCTTTTATTTTTCCCAAAAAAATTTGAAAAGGGATTTTAAAAAAGTTTTAAATAAAAAAAAATTAAAAAACTAAAGTTAAAAATTTTTAAAAAAAGTAAAAAATTATTTTAAAAACCCAAAAAAATTTTTTTGTTAAACTTTTGGGAAAACAAAAAATTTACCCTGTTTTCCCCTTAATTTTTTTATCCAATTCAAAACCCGAAAAAGGGGAAAAAATAAATTTAAAAATTTATATTACCCTTATAAATATTATCAAAAAATTTTTTAATATAAAAAAAATTTTTTTAAAAAAAAAAAAATGGTTTTTATATATTAAAAATTTTTTTAAAACCCCCCCAAAAAAATTTAAATATTTTAATAATATAAAATTTCTTTTAAAATTTGGTTTTTAAACCAAAATTTTAAAAATTTTTTTTGAAAAAATTTCCCTTTCCTTTCTTTTATTTAAAAAAATCTATAATATAAAAATAATTTTTTAGAACTGTATTAGGGGGAGGAAAAGTTGTTAAAATTTTAAAAATTTTAAAAAAAAAATAAAAAAATTTTTTATAAATTAAAATGAAATAAGTAAATTTAAAACATTTTATAAATTTTTTTTTTTAAATAAGTTAAAAATAAAATTTTCAATTTAAAATTAAATTTTAAAAAAAAATTTTAAAAATAAATTTTAATTTAAACTTAATTTACAATTTTAAAAATAACAGAATAATAATACGTAAAAATAACCAAAAATATAATTTTTTTTAAAATTTTTGGGGACAAAAATTAATTTTTAAAATTTAAAAAAATAAATTTTAATTAAAAAAAGAAAAATTTCCCAAAAAAATTTTGGGGTAAATTAGTTTTTAAAAATTAAAAAAATTATTTACGAATTTTTAAAAAAAATAAAATTTTAAATTTAAATGAGCTCTAGACGTAATTTAATCTATTTATGATTTATTTACTTAAGTATTATATTATTTGTAAACTTTTTCATTTTATTTGTATCTTTTTATTCTTATGGGAGGTTCTTATTAAGTCCAAATGTGCTTTTTTTGTAAAAAAATTTTGTTTAAAAATTTTTTTAGTGTTTTTTATTTTTATTTAAAACTTATTTATTGTGATATCTGGGAAAACTTTTTTTTTGGGTTTATGTAAAAAATATCCTTTTTTAATTGTATAAATTATATTAAAATTTAGTAACATTATTTTGAGCTCGGGTTTTTTTATTTCCCATAAATTTTTTTTTTAATTTAAAATTTTTTATATTAAATTTAACTGTAGTTTCTACATTAACAAGTGAAATTTTTTTTGGTTTTAAGTTAGAAAAGAAATTTAAATTTTGTTAAAGTAAAAAGAGTTGGATAAGAATATCAAAAAAAATATTTTTTAAATAAAAAAAAACTTTAACTTAGTTATGTTGTAGTTTATTCTAAGTTTATATTTGTAAAATATGTTGTCATTTTCGATTTATTTCTTTTTTAAATTTTTTGGGATTTTATCTTTTTGTTATCAGTATTTTTATTATTTTTAATTTATATTTTTATTATTATTTTTGTTTTTTGTAACATAATTGTTATTCATAATACGTTATCTTCTTCAAACGCTTTGCTTTTAAGGTGTGTGAGTATGTATAACACTTTAATCTTTTAAAAAAACTTGGTATCTTTAATTATGTTTTATTCATGTTTTTAAAAAATTTGTATTTTTTGGTTTCTTTTCATGGGAAAAATGATTATGTTACTTAAAAATTTAATTTTGTGTTTAGTTATTTTTTTTTTTTTTCGAGTTTCCAAACCTAATTATTTATTTATTAAAATATATCACTTAAACAATGTAATCCCTTTTTCTTGTATTTTTTGGTTTTCCCCAAATCTTAAAAATTTCACATAGTTTTTTTTTATTCTAACTCCCCAAAATTTTTACTTATAGTCCCAAATTTTTTTTGTTTTCTAATTTTATGTTCAGTTTAAAAGGGTTCGTTTTTTTATGTTAAAACTTTCGTTTTTTGTGTTAAAAAAAGTTTAAATTTTTTTATAAATTTAATTTAAATTTTAGTTAAATTTTTTTTATTTTTAAATTTTCGAATTTTTTTTTACTAATTTTTCGTCTTAATTTTAAATTTTTAAATTTTTTTTTTATGATTTCTTATTTTTAGCTTTAATTTTTTGTAGCTTCATTATTTCCTTATTTTTAAGCTTTAATTTTAAATTTTTTGTAAGTTTGGTTTTTATTATTAATTACTTAAAATTTAATTTTTTTATTGTTCCTTAATTATTTTGAAGTTTTTAGTTTAATTTTTTTATTTGGGGTTTTTTGTTTTGGGGGGTACTTTATTAAGTTTTCTTGATTTTTATAAATTTTTTAAATTCTTTGGTTTTTATTAAGTATATTTATATTTTTATCATATTTATTTAATTTTAGATTTGAGGGCCTTTTAATTTTTGTATATTACTTTTGCCCCCAAAATAATTTTTATGTAATATATTATTTTTCATTAAATAAAAATAATTTGTATAGTATAATTTTTTAACCCTTTTGGGACATGCTTATATCCTTAAATTTTTTTTAAATTTTTTTCATGTTTTTTTTTATGTTTCTTTTGTTCAAATTTTTTTTATATACACTAAAAATATTTCATATGTACATTTGTATTTCTTATTTAATATTATACTTAAAAATTTTATTTGTTGAAATTATACTTAAAAGTATGTAAAATTTCATATATACATGTTTTCATTCGTAATCTTTAAAGTAGGCATTTTTGGTTCACATGTATTTAACATGGGACCCATACTTTTTTTGAAAAATATTTTTTACATTTGTTTATAATAAATTTTTTTATACGTTTTTTTTTATTTTTTAAGTTATTTTTTAAAAAAATTTTTAATATGATACCTATTCGCTATTTACATTTTTTTTGGGTTTTCATTTAGGGATTATTTACTTAACTTTTTCCAAATTATAGGCTTAGGGATGTATATATTTTATTTCTTTTTTAAGGGTATATATGTAAAATATTTATATGTATTCCTTATCTTGTTTCCCCTGTTCCCTTCATGTACATTTTAAATTTTTTTAGGTTTTATATAAAACTAAAATATAATTTTATATACATGTACTATGTCATGCCCCAAAAAGGTGAAGTCGTAACAATCTTACTGTGTGAGCCATCCTAAGATAAAAAACTATTTTTATAGTTGCTATCTTAGACCTAATTCACATAGGTGCGCTCAACTCTATCATTTTAAAGCGTTTAATTTGATACCTGTTTGATATAAACCTGGGAGTAATCTTCTGAAATAAGTTTTTAAAAACCCAACTTGTAAGTTGACCTTATAAAGAGTGATAGTAAGTTCTACAGGTACCTATCATTTCTATATAGACCAAAAATATTGAAAATTACCAAATCCTTTTAGGAGTCTTGTATAGTTTTCCTTAAAATAAAAATTTAAACTAAGGGCAAAAACCAGCTGTTTCTTATTACATCTTACTCCTTTTTCCCAATTTACTAGTATTTTGGTGTTGGGTAGGCACTTATAACCCATTTGAAACTTAAAAAACAAAATATAGGAGACTTGCGACAACTTACTTAGTAAATGTGGCGAAGATAAAAGTATGCATTCAGCACATTATAACTAAGGTTTTCAACCAAGTTGGTTAGATATAATGCATATATAAGTTTAAATGCCCTCGTACAATATTATTTAGTCTGTTTGAGATAAGAGAAGATGTGCCCACTCTAATCCGTGATGAGGTGATTGATGCTACATTTGTCATGAATTGAAACCAAATCAGAGCTTATGCAATGGAGAAAAAACCCTCTTGCCATGACTACCTTTGAACCATGGCCCCCCAAACCCTGCTGTAATCTTTTTTTCCTATTAGTTAGTTCGGCTAAGAGTGGGGAATGACCCTTTCGGCTATCCTCATCGAAGGGAGTCCATGTTTAGCTCGAGAATCCTAAATTATTATCCCTAATGGGTTATGATGCATATCAGGCTAGATGTTAAGCCTAGTTTGAGTTAGTTCATTGTTAAGGTGATCAACCAAACTCAAATAATTCAAACATAAATGTACATCTATTAATAGGTGATTGTAGTTCATTTTATCAAACTTAATATAATTCACTTAAGTCCTCAATATTTTTACACAATATTTACAATTCATTTAATGGATACACATATTTAAAATTTAAATTTTTTTTACTTTTTATTTAAGTATTTAGTATATGTCTATCTTTAGAATTACTTTAGTACTATCGTATGTTCTTTGGATATAGTATCTATTAATAAACTTACTAAGCTACATTTCATAAATGAAGGAAATAAGTTCAGATGTGATGGAAAGTGTAGGGTTACATTTCCTCTGTTAGCTATTCATTTTTTAGTTATTCATACGTATGTCATGGCCATATATATCATCATGTATGGGATAACATGGCTATATTATTAATGGGCATACTTACGCTTTTTAAGTTAATCAATAGTTATATCATACTAATCTCATATTTCTTTAGTTATTTACTAAAGTTCGTAAAGTTAGATATATAAATATAACTTTATCTTTGATTTTAGGACTTCTATGTGTTTACCCAAACAAGGGAGCTATCTAAATAAATGCCCTTTTTAAATACTTTGGGTTTTATCTTACTATTATCTGTTTGACTCAATAGAATTAAACAAATCAATGCCAGAATGAAAGAGTATCGATTCAAAACTTATGAAATAATCTAATTTAATACTCATGTTTTTATATTTTCAAGCTCCCTATAATTCATTTAACTTCAATCTTATCAAAACATTTGAATATATATATACAGCATGCAAGTATGTTATCAATAAATATGACATTCTGGTTACACTTCCATGTTAACAGGGACTATATGTTAATAAGATCATAGATATATCTCAGGTTAGGGAAATTTTATAGTATTACTAAAGGATAAAATTATGTAAATGTTGAGGTATATTTGTTACCAAGTAATCTTTAATTCAATCAATAATACTACAGTATTCTAACTTTGTTTAAGGTCAAAATAAAGGTTTAGTGTAATAATTAAGTATAAACATACCATTTCTTCTATCTATTAGTACAAGTCTATGGCCCCTATGATACGGATTCGTAGCGGATATACGAACTCAATATCACATAAAAACCCAAAATGGATGGGTCTGAACCGCAAGATGGCCTGAAAAAAAAATTTGAAGTCAATATTTTGGTAACCCCTCGCACTAACTCTATGGATATGATGCACTGTAGAACACACATAGACCTAAGCAAGTACTAAATATGACATACGAACATTAGGCCTAGTGTTGCTCGCCTTAATCTTTGCTAAAGGGGTTGATAAGAGCGAGTAGAGAAGAGATTTCCAAGAGAAAAGACTTAAGGGTTTTTTATTAATGTTGTAAAACTATCTAAAACCTTATACAAGTGTTATATTTATACATAGTAGCAAAATTGTAAATAAAAGGGTTTAAAAAGATGCCATAGTGGCATTCTCATAAATATAAAAAAAAAACATGGGGTAATTTAAAAATAAACAAGAAATAGGAAGTTTAAATAATATAAAAAAAAAATAAACAAACGAGATATCTGAGATGAGGAGTGATTTGCTACTAGAGACCTTGAAGACCTGATCAAAGACAAAACCAAAAAATCAAAATGACCTAATGAGCCGATGTACGGGAAACAAGCAAGGTTAGTAGGCCAAGTAGACGATGTCAACCCAAAGTAGACATGGTAACCCAAATTTTGGGCTTTCTAAGTTGAACTATTTTTTAGGAAGAGCTAAAAATTAGGTCTTCTATACGTAGAGTCTCCAAAAAAATTTTTTGGGTTTACAAGAGAATGCATGAGCAAAGGCTCTAAAATAGCAGGGCTTGGAAATTGATCAGCCTGGTCTTTTGTACCATATCATGCCCTCCCTTTAGAGAAGTTTCGCCTGAAATTTAAAGTAAGGGTTGCTTCAAATCCCCTTGGAAAAATCCCAAAACCTGTAGAAAAAAAAATTTAAAAAACAAAAAAAAGTCTTTGCTCTTCCAATGGTTCATCAATAAGTGCTTTTTCCTTTAAATCAGGAGCCAAATTTAAAATTTTCCTAAGTAGCCCCTAGAGTGTAAATTAAGGGGAAAAAAAAAACATTTTTGGGCCCCAAAAATTCATGTCACGGCGGGGAAAATTTTTTAAAAATGAAAGGGTCAAAATACTCCTTTTCTATAAAGAATCCCAAAATGTTTTGAATTTTCCATTTTTGGGGCCCTCAAAACCCTTCATGTCAATAGCTTTCACCTCTTCTATTTTCCTCGCAACTAAAATTTTTTCCCTCCTCCCATCTTTACATTAAAAATTTTTTAAATGTGAGGGCCCCAAAGGGAAATTAAAAAGAAACCCCAATTAAAAGAAAAATTTCCCCCCATGCCCCCTTTGGGAAAAGTACCAATAAACGCCTAAAAAACTTCTTACGGGCATAAAAATTACTATAATACCCCTCATCTCTATAAAACCCCCATAAATTTGGATCAAAAAAAAAAATTTTGGGACTTTGTAGATGGCAAATGTATTTAATATTGTGTTCATAATGGGCACTGTCAAGGGGAAAAGGGAAATTTCGTGGGAAAACACATGGGGTTTAATTTGAAAACTCATTTTGGCTTTTCTTTTCAAGCCCCTCCTCATCTTTAAACTCTTTTTTTCTTTTTTTCTCCTTTTCAATATTTTCTAGTTGAGGGGTCTTTTTGCTGTCTTATTTCTTTCCCAAATTTCCCCTTTAAACTCGGTAGTATATTCTCTAATTTTTCCCAACCATAAAGTGAAATTGGATTCGGGGCTTGATAAAAAGATTCCTCGGGGCTTGTTTAATAAGATTCCACCCTAAATTTCTATAAATTTAATGAGGGCCTATGTTGGGGCCTTTTGATGCCAATTGAAAAAAATTCCCAAATTCAAAAATACTCAAATTAAATAAGAAAAAAAGGGACACTTTAAATCCCGCAGCTCACAAAAATTTTGGAAAACCCTTTGGGGAAAAAGGGAAACGTTCAGTACAGTTGGCCCATGTCCCAAAAATTCCACCTGGCATAATCAAAAAACATCATACGCCCAAAAAAATAGGCCCGCCAGCAACTTTGTTAATGCAGATGGGAGCTGCAATTCTTTGAAAGGACAATGGTCGGCACTTTGCAGCTGGTTCCCATGCACTAAAAAAACACAAGCAAAAAAATTTGGTTAGTAATTTTAAAAATCGGTAGAAAAAGTTTCTATAAGTGCTGACTAGAAACTTAAAGGGACCCCACACGGGGTTTGGGAAAACTCGGCAATTTATACTAGCTTTGGGAAAAAGAAATGGGGAAAAGCCGGCACGCAAATTTTGAGAGCAATTCGCCTTTCCGACTTTAACTCGAAGTTTCTCGCCAAAAATTTTTTCCAAACACGTACAGGACAGCCCCACTCTAGTGACTTTAATATTTCACTATGAAAAACGGGGCAGTAATTGTGCACCCTGTTCACAGAGCGGCTTTTCAACACAACAAATCGGGGAAAATTTCTCCGTTACACGCTTTAATTGGAATTGCAAATCGGGGAAAAATCTTGGGGAAATTTTCTTAGTGCGGGTAGCAAAAACCAAGAAAATTTGGGGTTTTTTACCTTGGCTCGGTAACTTTTGATATGGACCCCGTAAAGGGGAAAAAGTGAATTTCCCCCTCGGTAATGCTTCACAATTTTTCATTCTCGAGTAGAGCCCTTGGATAAATTTTTCACAAAGGAGCTGGGAAAATATTAAAAAAACACAGCTCGGAAATTTTTTTAGAGTACAATTGTTTGGTTGTGAAGATGGACGTGACAGCTTTTGGAATTGGGGTTCGGCATATAACCCATATTCGCCCTTGAAGTAGTTCTGACACCAAAGCAGCTCGGATAATTTTTTACGTTCGGTTTTGAACTTCTGAGGGGAAATTTTAAATCGGGTAAGGGGTTAAGAGAGCACGGGTTTCCCCCCAGTTGTACCCAAAATTACAAACGCACACATCATAAAAATGGAATTCACGGAAACCCCCGAGAGTAACTTAACGTACGCCGACCAAATTAGGTTGGAAATTTTGGGAAAAAAAACTTAAGCTCGGATCCCTTTTCTTTTGTTCACCCGGTTTTTCCCAACTTCCCCAAACAATTTTGCTCGGTTCACCAATTTTTAAATTGGACTTAAAAATGGGGGTTTTTTTAGGATGGGCGCTTGGCCTTATTTCTTCAATCAGCTCCCGGGAAATTTTTTTAATAGCTCGGATTCCACTTCGTTAGCCCCGGGGTTTCCCGGCGCATTTCAACAAAAAAGTAATACTTTTTCTCGGGGAAGGGGCAAAAACTTCGGTCGGTACACAGACAACAACTCGAAGAGGCGGCAGAGCTCGGTCATTCTGAGGAAGGACAACCCCACTGGGCGAATTTCACCCCCGGGTTTGTTTTACAAGTGGGAAAATGCATTTAGCTCGGCAAAGCTCTCCAACGAATGGACAAACTAGGGACTACCAAGAAGCTGGGTAGAGTATTGGACGCCATTTTACAATGGGTCTTAATTGCGCTTTTTAAAGAAATTGTTGCCTGCCCTTCTTGATCGGGGCTAATAGGTATAAAATTCGGTTCCTTCAGAATCAGCTCGGATTGTGGTTAAAAGTCAAAATTTGAGAGGCTTTATGTAAATTCGGTCGGCAATGGTTATAAAAATCAAAAAGCAGGTTGGACAATCTTTGTCATTTAAATTAGTCGATACCTTGAATTTTGCTCGGTACTAGATCGTCGGAAAAGGACTGCACAATCGACTTTGATTTCAGTTGCAATTTGGGCCGGGACAAACTACAGCAAACAGCTGGTTGGAAAACCCTGAAGTCAGAAGTTTAAACCTTCAAACAGCTCCCCCAAACCCCGATAAATCAAAATAAAACCGCCAACACCCCTGATCGTTCCCCCCCGTACAAATAGGCCCGCACGTCCCCTTTCAAAACTATTTTCCTTCCCAATAGGCAACAAGCCACTTACGGTTAGTAAATGCACTAAGACCACGATTAAAAACACTTTCTTGTACTACAAGTCAATCAGTTTGATAGTCAAGATTTAGATTAATGGTCACTACTGAGTTTCCTTAGCATTTAAATACACAATTGAGTACAACAAAACCTTTTCCCCCTGTTCCCTTGTTTGAACTGAACAAAAATTCCCATACAAACTGGCTTTTCCCAATGGACCCATAAACTCAGGATGCAAACTTTTGGTCTCCAAATACCCCTTATACAGCTTTGCGAATCCCAAAAAGTGCCTTTGGTCCCCAATTAAATTTCCAAAATCGAAAAAAGGAGTGGATATTTTCAAGAAAAAAGAGCACCTACTGCAATCAAGGGTGGTTTGAGGGGTTTTTCTTCATTGTGTCTTCTGGTTCAAAACCCCCAAAAAGTGATCGTGGGTAAATAAACCCAAAAACTTATTGGGGAAAAAACCAAAGGTTTTGGCTACTAAAGGGTTTTGTGAACAATAGTTTTTTCCCAAATATTTATAATAATAATAATAATTTTTTTTAAAAAAGGAAGAAAATTAAAAAAACCCCCCAAAAAATTTAAATTTTTAAAAATCGAGGGAAAAGTTAAAAAATCACTCTTAAAATATAACTAGTCATATGACAAATTAAAAAAAAAAATGTCAAATTTCTTAACCCGCCGATTCTCTTCTTCTTTAAAATTTTTGAAAAAGTATCTTACCCTGAATTTTCAAGAAGTCCAAAAGGGGTGAAACCCTAAATTCTTGTTTCCAAAATGATATTGATTCGTGGTGGATACATTTAAAAAAATTTCCAAAAACCCAAAAGATGGGTTCGAACCAAAAATAGGCCCCAAAAAAAAAATGGAAGTCAATGTTTAGGGAACCTACATTAATATTTTTAAAGATATGATGTACCCCTAGGGGAAACCCATACGAAAACCCAAACTATTCTTGAAAAGGACCCCACAAACATTAAGCCTGGGGGTTTTTACTACAAACCTTACTAAAAGGGTTTTTTAGGTTTGAAAAGGGCTTTCCAAGAGAAAAGACTTAAGGGTTTTTTATTAAAAGTTTTTTAAAACTGTTTTAAAACTTTATACAAGTGTTTTTATTTATACATATTGTAAATAAAAGGGCTAAAAGGATTTCTTGGTGGCATTTTCATAAATACAAAATAAACATGTGGGTAAATTTTCAAATTTAAAACAAAAAATAAAAAGTCTCATCCCAAAGGGAAAGAGCCCCAAAGACTATTGATACCCTAAAAGGGCCCGATATGGGGTTTTTTCTAGAAAAAAAATGAAACCCAACCCCGACTAAATTGATGTACTGAAACGAGTGGGTGGCCAGGCTTTTAGCAGATGTTGCTGAAACCAAGCAAAATAGCCCAAACCCAAACAGGGAAATTTTTTCTTAAAAAATATCTATTCCCAGGGAAAAGTTCATAAAAAAGGTTTCAATATTTTTAAAAGTTCCAAATAAGCCTTCGGCAAAATAGAGAATGCATGGCTAGTCACTAAAGTAGCTTGAAGCTTGGAAATTGATCAAACTTTGTCTCCTGTACCCTATATATTTTTTGTCTTAATTATCACTTTTAAAAATTGC
>JAMXBC010000781.1:0-13813 GCA_024138005.1 Lumnitzera racemosa
GCTGCGGACATTGGGACCGCGTCATTGAGCACCTTACAATCGACCTCGACGACCTCCAAGAAGTAGGGTCTCTGCTTTCGTTCACTTCTAGAAGGGCTAACGAGAGATCAAGTATGAAAACGGCCGCGATGGAGAGCCGCTGAGGTGGTGGCGTCGATTGAAGGCAACACGAAGCACTACATCGAGTCCTGTCGAGGGCAGTCGACAAGGTCCTGCCGCAGGCGTCCGAGGAGCTCAACTTCAAGGCGGACGCGCTGGACGTCATCCTTGAGCAGCGGCGGCACATGACCGAGTTCACGCAGAACATGATGGAGGACGGCCACGCGGAGGCGTCGGCGGCCGGGCTGTTTCCCGCGGAGCTGACGCGGCGGTTACGATCTCAGCTTCCGGCCACTGACGCCGAACGGCGGCGAGGACGGGAAGAAGGCGCTGGCGATCCGCAACGTGCGCGGCGAGCACCTCGGTCACCTGATCACGGTGCGGGGATCGCGGACGCGCGTGTCGGACGTTCAAGCCGGCCGGTCGGTTGGCGGCGTACCTGTGCGACATGTGCGGGCACGAGATCTTCCAGCCGGTGACGACGCGCTCGTACACGCCGCTGGCCAAGTGCCCGTCCAACGACTGCGAGCAGAACAACACCAACGGCCAGCTGCACCGGTCACGCGCATGTCCAAGTTTCTGCCGTTCCAAGAGGTCAAGATCCAGGAGATGGCGGATCAAGTGCCGGTCGGGCACATCCCGCGGCAGCTGACGGTGCACTGCTTCGGCGGGCTGTGCCGGCAGGTCAACCCGGGCGACGTCATGGACCGCCGGATCTTTCTGCGTGCCGTACACGGGCTTCCGCGCGCTGCGTGCCGGTCTGCTGACCGACACCTACCTCGAGGCGAGCACGTGCGGCAGCACAAAAAGGCGTACGACGACATTTGTGCTGGCGCAGCCAACGCTGCGGCGGATGGACGAGCTCGAGCGGTCAGGCCAGCTGTACGAGGCGCTGTCCGGGTCGATCGCGCCCGAGATCTTTGGGCACGTCGACGTCAAGAAGGCGCTTTCGCTGCAGCTGATCTCGGCGTGACCAAATCCATGGCGACGGGATGCGCATCCGCGGCGACATCAACGTCTGCCTGATGGGCGACCCGGGTGTGGCCAAGTCGCAGTGTTAAAGTACATTGCCAAGTGGCACGCGCGGCGTGTTACACCACCGGACGAGGCTCCAGCGGCGTCGGCCTCACGGCGGCGGTCATGGCGCGACCCGGTCCGGACGAGATGGTCTTGGAAGGCGGCGCGCTCGTCCTGGCCGACAACGGCATGTGCTGCATCGACGAATTCGACAAGATGGACGACGCGACCGCACGGCGATCCACGAGGTGATGGAGCAGCAGACGATTTCCATCTCAAAGGCCGGCATCACACCACCCTGAACGCGCGCACGTCGATCCTGGCGGCCGCCAACCCGCTGTACGGGCGGTACAACCCGCGCGTGTCGCCGGTGGAGAACATCAAACTGCCGGCAGCGCTGCTCTCGCGCTTTGACGTTTTGTTTCTCATCCTCGACACGCCGTCGCGAGAACACGGACGAAGAGCTTGCGCGCCACGTCACGCATGTGCACATCCACAACGCGCACCCGGAGGAGGACGGCGTCGTCTTTTCACCGGCAGAGGTCCGGCAGTGGGTCGCTCGAGCGCGCACGTTCGGCCGACGGTGCCCAAGGCCGTGTCGGACTACCTCGTGGGCGTGTACGTGCGGATGCGGCAGCAGCAGAACGCGACGAATCTTCCAAGAAGCAATTTGCGCACACGTCGCCGCGCACCTTGCTGGGCGTGGTGCGGGCTGGCGCAGGCGCTGGCGCGGCTGCGCTTCAGCAACGAGGTGGTCTCTCAGGACGTGGACGAGGCGCTGCGGCTGATCGAGGCGTCCAGGCGAGCCTGTACGAGGGACGCGCAGACGCGCAGCGACACGACGCCGAGCACGCGCATCTACAACCTCGTGCGCGGCATGGCCTCGAGCGGCGCCGGCGCCGTCGGCGAGGGCACGCGCGGCGACTGAGCAGGAGCGCATCCGCGAGCGGCTCCTGGCCAAGGGCTTCACCGACCAGCAGCTCGAGGAGGCCATCATGGAGTACGAGCTGCTCGACATCTGGCAGCGCACCACCAGGGCAATCGGCTCGTCTTTGGTCGGGCCGGCGCCGACGACGACGACGACGACGACGAGATGGATTTTTGAGTTTTCCCAGTTTGCGGTCGGCAGCCGGCGTCGGCCAAGGCATTTGAGTTTTGTTACACCATCCTGCCAAGTGACCATTTGCAGGACGACCTCTCGCTGCCGACTGTCGCGTCTGCTGCTCGACTGCAGGGACTACCAGCCTAGCTAGCCTCATCAAAGTAGGAGGCTGTTGCAAAGCGCTGCATCGGCTCTTAACGCAGCGCATCCCTGGTCCACAGCAGGGCACCGTGGTCGCAAGGGTCCCACGCCGGCGCGGCTCTCCTCCAAGGCGCCGCAAACGTCGCTCGTGAGTACTCACAGTCATCATCGCACGTTGATCGTCGAGCGCCGGTGGTATCGAGAGCGCGCCGGCGAAGCAGCGACGAAGCGACGGCAGACCGAGGCAGAGCAGGCCCCCGCCACCCACGTCGACCCGCACGCCACGCCCCGCCGCAAGCGGACTGCGCTCTCTCGCCATGTCTCTTCCACCTGAGAGGCGGCCGCGTGTTGCAGCGGCACGAGATGCCGAGCGCACGCGCGACCGCAGAGACGCGCGCCGCACATGCCATTCTGCCCCGCCCCCAGGCTGTTTCAGCAAGGCCGGTTCCTCGTTGTCGTCTCAGCCCGGCCACGACGTCTGCCGTCGCCCCCGTCGCCCACGTCGCCCGCTGACGCGATCGGCTGATCCGTCCGCCGGGCGCCCCTGGTGCCTGCTTCTCGCCTCGTATCTGGGAGGGATGACGGAGAAGCCGGCGCCGCTGCGCTCACCTCGTGGGCCTCGCCTCGCGCGTGTCGCCTGCGGCTGGGCGTCTAGACGGCTGCGCGGGCGGTCATTGGTCTCGCGCCTTGCCGTTCGCACTGCACGCGTCCGTATCGGCCGTGCCGTCGCGCGCACAGTAGGCAAAGACTCTACAGTAGTTTGCTTCTAGCGCTGCCGCCCCGGCTTTATCTCTCTGCGATAATCGTGCGGCTGCGGCGATATGAGTGACAGGGGTTCGACTTGCGCTGGTTGAGCTCGTGACCACCTGCTCCCCCCTTTGTCTTCTCTATTTCTGTCCCTTCTCTACTGATCTGCGACTATTGTCCGTGCTGTGAGACCAACAACTCAACCGCGACTGGAGTCTGGAACGCCGTCGCACCTGGCAGCTGCATCTGGAAGTGCTGGCCACTCTGTTACCCTATCCGACGGAAACCCAACAGCCTGGCCTCTCTGGAACCCCTACGACTTGAAATACTTTTGGAAACGGACAGACGCGACGACGAGCAGCTCCGAGATGGCGACGTGGTTTGACGCCGCCACCGCGCCGCACCGGCTCATGCCAGCCTCGTCAAGCCGTCTAAGCCGCTGCGCCATGCCCGGCGCGGCCACAGGACGCGAGCCAACGCGGCTGACGAGCATGCCAGAGGAGATCCTCCTGATGATCATCTCATTTGTGCGGCCGACGCAGACTGGGCTGCACCCGAAGCTGCACGCGCTGATCGCATCGAGCGAGTTCGCCGACATCATGTGCCACCCACTCAAGCAGCTGAGCTCGACTTGCCGGCTGTTCCGGCGGTTGCTGCTGCCGCGGCTGTTTGCGCACCTGGACCGGGGGCCGTGACGCGGGGACGACTTCGCGGCGGCTGACGACACTGCAAACCGCCATACCGCTAGGCGACGTGTCGCGCCCGACGCCGCCACCGACGCGGCCGCCGAGCTGCAGCGGGCCCGTCAGCCACCGCGCCGCACGCCCTGCTGCGGCGGCGCCGTGATCCTGCCGCACGTGCGCAGTGTCGTGTACGCGGTTGACTCGTGGTGCCCCTTTTCGACGAAGCCGAGCGGCAGGCGCGGCAGTTTGCCGCCGTGCTGCTGCGCGGTCAGGCTCGCACGCGCGGCCGCTCGAGCGGGTTGCATTTCGCGTGCCCCCGGAGCTGGCGGCCACCTATGCGGCCCGAATTTGGGAGCTGGTCGAGTCGCGCGCGGCCCGCGCGCAGCCGGCGCCTGTGACGACGGTGAAGGAGCTGCGCCTCGGGCCCGGCTGCGAGTGGCTGCTGAACGTCTGCCCGAACGTGCGCAGCGTCGAGCCGGACGACAGCCGCCTGTGGCACCCGTCTTCTCTTTCTACGGGGAGTGGCAAGCCGCCCCTCGCGAGCCTCGTCGACGCTATGGCGCAGCACAACTCGCTTGTCATCCCTGGTGCACCCCGGCGGTGTCAAATGTTAAAAAGACGGGCGGTTATTCATCGTCAAGGCGCCCGGCGGAGACGCGCCGACGTGTGGGAGAGGCATCACAAAAGTGACGCTCGTTGACCTGGTTTTCGGCAGCTTCAACATGAAGCGGGTGGCGGCCAGCCTGCCGCAGCTGACCGAGGTGGTCGTGGGGCTCGTCGACCGTCGATCGCGCGCGGAAAACCAGACACAGTCGCACGCTCTGCTGTTTGACGCACTGGCGTCTTTTCGCCACCTCCAGCGGCTCGAATCCGCTCGTCGACAGCCTGCTCGGTACCTGCGGCGGGGTGCGGGTGTGGCAAACGACATGGACGCCGGCGCTGACCTCGACGTGGACGCCGACGCTGAGCAGGACCGGCGGCGCACGACGACAGGCGGCCAGCGGGCGCAAAGAGCGACGCAGCAGAGGCCGAATTCACGCGCATTTGCGAGGCGCACGACGCGGCGGTGCTCCTTTTTGGCGCAGCTGTGTCTGCAATTGCAGGAAGTCGGTGTCGGGCGCACACGTGCGTGCCGCGCGCTGTCCTGCGCGAGCAGGCTTCAACAGACGACGAAGAAGATGACGAGTTTGACGGGAGGGTGACATGCGTCAGACAGAGGACGGTACAGCACCGCCACATCAGCCTCAGCTGGACGCTTGTGTCCAAACGCAGCACGCCTCGTTCTCCAGCACTTAACACATGGATTGGCAGATGACAACAGCACCGGCACAGCACCGGCCCCAGCACTTTGAGAGATTCTTGGATTCAAGAAGCAGAGTAAGAATGAAGAGGAAACGGAAGAATGAGCAGCCGCCTTTTTCCCCCGAGCTCAACAGGCAAAGGCAGGCTGTCAGGTCCAGGGAGCAGGCAAACTGCCACGAGTCAGCACGAGTGACGCTCAGAAGAAGCAGAACGCACGTCGTCGCAATCGCCAGCGTCATCTGCGGCCGACGGCCGAGCTTGTGTGACTTTGTCCAGCGCACCAGCGCATCACGAGCCAGGCGATGGCGGCGAGGGTGATGATGGCATCAGGAGCCAACAGAGGCGGCGCAAGAAGCGGCGTCGACAGGCCTTGCATTCTTTGCTGTTCCACTTTTTGCTCTGCGACGGCTTCGTCAGCGGGCAGCGACAAGGGGCACACGGCAGCGATCGACGCACCAGGCGGCCAAGCAATTGCACGAGACGCGCTTCTTGGGTCCTCGAGGTCGGGGTCATCGGGCTGCTGCTTGCGGCGGGCCCAAACTCCTCTTTTTCTGCGACTCTGCAGGGTCGTCATCGTCAACAGGCCAGATCAAGGCGCGGAAGGCGTCGACCATAGTCGGGCCGAGTCGGCGGCGGCGGCGGAGCGGCGCACATCCGAGTCGGGAAATCTCGCGCAGGACCCAGGCGTCGGGGGCGTCAATGTCGTGCAGGCCGCCACGGCGGTCGACGTACGCCAGCCGCTCGTGGGTGCCGGCACCCGTGTCGCGCCAGACGGTCTCGCAGACGCGCCGCTGGGTTGGTGGTAGACGAGCTTGCCCGGGGGCGCCGTCCTTGCCCTCCTGCCAGTGCAGCCCGACGTCCTCTGCCCGGCGGGGTACCAGCTTGTCGGCCGGGATGTTGGCAGCAGCGGAGAGATTGCCGCAGCTGCTGCGACGAATGATGAATGGAGAGACTGAGAAATGGACAATGTCTTGTTTTGCTTTTGAAGTTAAGAGACACGACTGTTCTTGCTCGAGAGACGAAAAGTGTGGCGGCGGGGCCTCAAGAGATGAAGGGCGGGTGGCAAATCACCGAGGCAGGAGGCCACCGCGGCAGGTGCGAGGCAGCGACTGTGCACTGTGATTGTTTTATTGGGCGAGGCTGTGCATACATGCCCTGTCGATTCTCTATAAGCGATCAAGGTATTCCCTGAGATGGCGTGCGTGGAGATGGTGGGAGAATAACGATCAAAGGCAACGGCAGCACTTCAGGACGGTGCAGGCCGCGGTGGGCGAGCTGGGCCTTGACGTCGGCGTAGACGGCGTCGGGGGCGGCGACGGGCCTTGACCTTTGACGACGCGGCCCTGTTCTCAAAGTACTCGACGACGGGCATGCTGGTGTCGACAAAGGTGCGGAAGCGCTTCTTGATGCTCTCGATGTTGTCGTCGGCGCGGCCGGACGTCTTGCCGCGGTCGAGCAGCCGCTCCTGCATCACCTCCTCTGGGCAGTCGAAGAAGACGTGAACCGCGACGGCACCACGACCTCTTCAAACTTGATCGCCTGGTCCATCTTGCGCGGGAAGCCTGTCTTTCCATTTAGTGCTGCCGTCGTGTGCGCGGATGGAGAAAAAAAAACACACCGTCAATGAGAAACTTGGAATTGTTGTCGTCTTCATGATGCGGCCCATGGCGTTTCGAGCAGCTTGATGGTGACCTCCTGCGGGACGATCTTGCCCTCCTTGATGTAGTCCTGATCATCTCGCCAAAGTCGCTGCCGGGGCGGTCCTGCTCCTCGCGCAGCAGGTCGCCGGCGGACAGGTGCGCAAAGCCGTAGTCGCGCACGAGGTTGGCGCACTGCGTGCCCTTGCCGGCGCCGGGCCCGCCGAGCACAAAGAGCAGCGTGACGTCGTCAGCGCTGTACAGCGGCGGGTCGCGGTCGGGGGGTCCTTGCCGACCTGCGCAACCTTGTCGCCCGCGGATGCCATGTTGTCTGCGATGATCCCTCAAGGCTTGTTCTTCTTGATGCCGGGAAACTGGTCGCCGATGGGCTCGGTGCGCTCGCTGGCGGGGCGAGGGTTGCGGCCCCTTCGCGCTTGCGCACGATGAGGGCAAACGCGCCGGAGCCGATGACGAAGATAAGAGAAAGGGCCAGAAGCTGAGTCGGTCCGGGCGGCCGTTGGACTGGGCGGGCGCCGGGCGCTGCAGGGGGGGAGGCTTCTTGCTGTGCTCTGCGGGCGCTGGCCGCGTGCAGGCTTCGTGTGATGGGTACAGCTATGCGACGAGAGCTGCCGAGGCGCGTGAGCTGGGGGCGGGCGTTTGCGTGCATTGGGAAAGAAGAAAGGAGAGCGTCGTGCCCGCCCTGCTCTCGCTGCGAGTAGTGAGGTCTGAGGTGGTTCGCCCGAGCTTGACCAATCGCGGCGCCGATCTGCGGACATCAGTGCATACCACCTTTTGTCACCCCCTGCTCTTTGGCGACCGTGGCTTTCGAGTGGCGATGATGCTCTGATGGATGATGCGTCGAGGATGTTGATAACGTAGAACGCTTCCGCAGTGGCACGGTGACGAGCATCGCGGCCCGCAGCGACTACCTCTCTGTTCGACGGTGTACGTAGACGTCACATGTCCAGCTTGGGACAGCACCAGGGACAGCACCAGGGACGCATTTCGTGAGCGACAGCGTGGCCAGCACCATCCTTTGCGTGATATCGGTTGCTACGTCGTGCCCAAGTTCAGCACGAGGAGCCGGAGAAGCCGCAAGACGAGTACAGAGAACCATCCAAGGACGAAAGCCGGTGCTGGACCCGGCCTCAGAGATCCGCGAGAACGGTTTTGACGATTGCCCATGGAGGCAGGGCTGATGCAGGAGCCAGGCGAGACAGTGCACGGGTCTCTGTGTGGCCAGGCATGCTCGTAGCTGTCAGTGTCCGCCACTCTTCCCGCGCAGACTGGGGACGGTCTGAGCGAGACAGCGCGGCAGTCGTCGCTGCGAACTTGTCGCCTTGGAAGCCTTTCAGACACTTCTCTCCAATCTTCCCCATACGAACCAGGTCACGGACGGCCAGGAGGAGCCTGATTTGACGATGCCCGGCTCGAGGCTCGCGATGGCGCCGGCGCGTACAGCGCGAGGAGCAAAAAAGGAGGTGGGAGGCTGGGCCCCCTGTGATTGGCTGCCGATGCGGCCGTCCGGTTCCGGCGTCTTTTCCCCCTCCATCTCGTGGGGCCTGCCCCTGCTAGAAGTTCACCAGGGGGCGCGTGCGCGCGCCTGCATACAGCCGCCCGTTTGCTTTCCATGCTTGAAACAAGCGACCTGAAGAAAAGGAGCAGGCGTGAGGAGCTGCACTTTCTTGTTTGCATGACCGCACCTTGAACACAGCGGCGTCCCCTCCCTCACGATTTGACCAGCCTGTGCTGGCCATGGCCCACCACGCTCAACAGCAGCAGCAGCAACGCGCGGCGACGGGCCCGCAGCCGGATACGCCCACGGTGCAGCCGCTGCGCATCAACAAGTCGCCCGCCGCCTCGCCCCCCGCAGGCCGCCTCCAGCAGCCACCACTACTACTACCCGCCGCCGACGGCATCGCTGCCCCCGGTGCCCGGGCTCTGCGCGCTCACATGCGCCTTCGGCCTCGTCGCGGTACACCGCGACGACGACGACGATGACCAGACTCCCTCGATCCAGATGCGCTTCGCTCAGCGCTACGCCAACATGGCCCCGCCGCAGCCCTCGCCCGCCATGCCCGACTCGCCCGACGGACTGTTCCAGAAGCCGATCCGCCGCGATCCCAACCCGGACGACGAGCTGGAGACTCCGACGACCACGCTGGCGAGATCATACTATCCACCTCCGGCTGCGTCAGCATCGGCCAGCCAGCAGCTGAGCGTGCAGCCCGGGCCCGGTGTCAGCCGCTTTGCTTCCACCGCGTCCGTGTCGACGACGAGAGCCTCGCGCGGTTCGCCTCCGCCGCCCGAAACTCCGGCGGAGTCGGGCCCGGCGGCATAGAGGCTCGCTACGCGGCCGCAGGCATCGCAGGTCCCAGCGCGCAGAGCCTGGCCGCCACTCAGCGGCAGCAGGTCTATGCTGCACCCCAGCCGCAGCAGGTGCGGTCGCCGCCGCCTCAGCAGGTCACCCGGAGGTGGACCCCGACGGAGCACCCGGCCGAGGGGCAGCAACCTCTCGTCACCGTGCAGGGCAACCAGGTCACCAACGGCCACGACTTTCAGCTGTCGCCCGCGCCGAACTCGCCCCAAAGCCAAGCCTCCGTCTCCACCGTCGTCAGCCCCCCTCCCACCGCTGTCCCTCCCGTGCGCCGCCGCGCGAGAGTGCCCTCGAGCAGGACCTTCAGCGGATGAACATCTCTTCTGAAGACCCGCCTCCCGCCTACACGAGCGTCTCGACCGCGAGCCAGCAGTATCCTGTCGAGAAGCGGCCGCAGCCCCGTCCGTGAATCCTGCCGATGCCGTCAACGGGCAGCTTCATCAAGTCAGGCCTCTTCGTCTGCGCCTCCGCCACACCAGGATCATCCCGCCTTTGCCAATGACGCTCTGCGGCCGCACTCGATGCAGCCCGAGCCGAGCGTGCTGTCTCCCACCCCTTCTTCCTTTTCCATGGCCGCGCCGGGTGCAGCCCACCCGAACACCTCTCGCAAGCGACTCACATCATCCCCTCGCCGCAGCCGTCGCCGGCCCCGAGCAGAGCCTCGCCGCCCCCGCTGCCCGAAGGCTGGACCCGCGCACCTCGACCAGAACAGCGGCCAGTACTACTACATCCACCTGGCCCACGCAGTCGACCAGTGGGAATTCCCCAAAGGCCCGACCCCGCTCAGCCTGCACGAGCCGCCGCTGTCGCGACGGCACCATCATCGCCAACCCTTTGCCTCGCCCACCGCCAGCGTTTTCAGCGGCCACGCGCTCGGCTCGCCCGGCATCCAGCCGGACCAGCAGAGCATAAAGAGCATGTCCATGCTCAGCAGCCCCACCGCCGCCGGCTTTTCGTCGCTGCGCCCACCGCCGGCGTCGAGACCTACCGCGTCGCGCCCGCCAACACCTTTCTACTTTGGGCCTACCTGCGCTACACCAACATGGACGTCGACAACGGCATCTGGTACGGGTCCATCCTGACATCACCGACGCCTCGGACCCCCAGCAGATCTACATCCACCCCAGCGTCGACCTGTCCGAGAACCCGCGCCAGCTCAAGGCCAACCACATCTACCAGCACCAGCGCTGGCCTTTTACCGCTACGACATTGACTGCGCATGGAGGAGCACCACGCGTCAAGTGGACCTACGCCGTCCAGTCCAGCCTCGGCTGCACCCGCTACGAGTTCCTCGTCGCCGCCCGCTACGAGACCAGCTGGCGCTTCGTGCCCACTCCGGCAACGACTTTGCCCTCAACGTCAACGCCGCCGAACGCCAGAAGTCGGCGGGCGTACTCACCTCTGGCGCGACATCCTGCAGAAGCACGCCGAGATTGGCGGCTTCCACGCCCAGCTCGGCCTCGGCAATCAAATCTACGCCGACCGCATGTGGAAGGAAGTGCCCTCGCTGCGCCAGTGGACCCACATCTCGGCAAGGACAACCGCAAGAATGCCCAGTGGACCGCCCAGCTCGAGGAAGACGTCACCCACGCCTACTTTCATTACTATACGAGCCACTTTGACCAGGCCCAGCTGCGCGAGGCCTTTGCCCAGATCCCTCACGTCCTCACCCTCGACGACCACGAATGTTCGTTTCTTCTATCTTGCCGTTCGTCCCCGGGGTGACAGGGCCAACTAGATTCGATGGCTTCGGAGCTATCCGGAAGGGACATGCAATTCTCCAACAGTTCAAGAACATCGGCCGCATCGGCGTCGAGATGTACTTGCTCTTCCGCACCACACCACGCTGCAGATCTGCAGAGAAACACAACAGACTTTGACCTATTCACCGTCACCGGCACCGGTGGCACTCGATCAAGTACCTCGGTCCCGCCCTCGCCGTCGTCGCGCCCGACTGCCGCTCCGAAGGAACCAGCACCAGGTCATGGCCGGCCGCACCTACCAGGGGCTCTTTCCAAGGTCGCGGTCTTGCCGCCGAGCGTACAGCACTGCACTGGCTGGTCCCGGTGCCGCTCATCTACCCGCGTCTCGAGAGCGCCGAGCGTTTGCTCAGACGATCCAGACCGGCAAGCGCGCCGTCACGGCACTTTCAATGCCCTCTCAAAAGGCACGTCAGGAGTTGCCGGCATCGTCGGCGCCAAGGGCGTCGGTCAACGAGGGCTTCCAGAACATCAAGCGCGCCTCGGCAAGTCGGGTCTCATGTCCAACGTGCTCAGCCCCTTTGGCGAGGTTGACATGCTCGACGAGCTCCGCGACCAGTGGGACGCACGAGTCCAAAGACCTCGAGCGCACCTACCTCATCCGTACCTTGCAAAGCATCGCCCAGAAAAAGTCGCTGAGGATGACCTTCTTCTCCGGCTCGGCCAACTGCTGCGGGCCGGCCTCGTGCCGACCGAGCGCGCTGCTCAGCCACAAAACAATGTACAGGTCATCTCAAGTTCGATTGTCAACGCGCCGCCGGGCCCGTACGTCTTGAGGATGCTGCACCCCAGCGGCGGCAACGGCAAGCCGCTGTACCTGCCGCAAAAACGGCCAGCGCTCCGGCCCGTCAACGCCATGCGCGGACGGACACCAAAGAGGACATGCTCGACATCTTCTAGCCAGGACGTGACCGGGGGGGGCCCCGCGCGCTGAAGCGCCTCATGGGCCGCCGCAACTACATCGCCGTCGTGCCCTACGACCCGGACGCGCTGCAGGACCAGCACGACAGCTTCATCAGCGGCCGCGAGCCCACCGGCAAGGGCGGCTCCCTGCTTAATCTTGCCATCGACTTTTTCGTCCAAAGCGACGCCGCCACCAGCCAGCTGCCCACCGTAAGTACGGGCCACTCACCATTCCGGCCTTGCCCCTGCCACTGATTTCTCTTCTTTGATATCCCTCTGGTCGTCGCCAAAAATCGATCCTGTCGTTCCTCTCTCCCCTTCTCTCGTGCATCTATACCTTGCGCGCGCCAAAAAGATAGGACTAGCTGTAGCAATGTGCTAGCGACAGACGATGCGACGAGGCAGAGCAAAAGGGAGGCAAAAAAACAACAGAAGGTATTCCAACCTGTCACCCACGGTAGTACTAATCTTCCGGTCTGAGCTTAAGTACAGGAGAGCGGACGGGATCCTCTGTTTCTCCTAGCCTGTGGTCGTATGTTTGGAACGATTCATTTATCGCAATATAATCCTTTCGTGTGAACAAAATCGATCAGGCACTCCAAACGCGGCAATGCTGATAACGGCTGGCGACCCGCAGCCGACGATAGAGGCGACACCTGGTCCTGCCCTTTCCGCCCACGCGCATGCCGGCCGCGGCAATGAACGTCGCAGATAGCACTGCCGTTTCCCTGGGCACGTGGGCCGTGCAAGACCCTGCGGCGCGCGCAGACGGCGTCGCGTGGCGCTGGATTGTCAAGCGATGAGCGTCTCGTTGGGATTGTTTATCGCTTTTCCTGGATCGTCGGTCGCTGATACACGCGGCAGTCGACCTAGAGTCGTACAGTCTGCTTGCTACGTCTAACGACACGGCCACCTTTTGGTGTTTGCTACTCTGCGCAGTCATCTACCGCCAGGAAGCACGGACGGCAGATCTGACCAAGACTGCGAAAAGCTTCAAGATGGAAGCGCGAGATGGAGGATCCGGACTGCCCGGGGACGGTGCACCTCGTCGACTGGACGGCACGGTCGAGACAGCACACGCGGGCGGCAGCCAGGCGCGGCGCGACGTGGTGCTGGTACCGGCGCGTCGGCGGACCCGGACGACCCGCTGAACTGGACCAAAGCGCGCAAGGCGCTCGCGACGGGCAGCAACTGCGTGTACACGCTGATGGTCGGCATCGCGAGCGCGGCCATCTACTCGGTCTTGGTCCCGATCAGCCAGGCGACCGGCTGAGCGTCGGCCAGCTGAACGCCGGCACGGGGGTAATGTTCCTCGCCTTTGGCTGGGCGTGTCTGCTGTTCCAGCCGGCGGCGCAGCAATGGGCAAGCGGCCGGTGTATCTGTTCAGCATCCTGGCGACGTGGCGCGGTGCAGGTCTGGGCGGCGTACGCGCGCAGCAACGGGCAGTGGATTGCGAGCAAGGTCGTGCAGGGCTTCGTTGGTGCACGATCGAGAGCTGTGCGAGATCACCATGACGGAATCTGGTTTCCAGCACGAGCGGGGTCGTTCATCGGACTGTACGCTTGCTCCTCGCGGGCAGCAACTTCTTTGCGCCGATCATCTCGGGCTTCATCAACGATGGCCAGGGCTGGCAGTGGGTGCTGTACGGAGCGCATCTTCAACGCCGTCGGTTTCGTCTTTCTGTGTTCTTCATGGAGGAGACAAACTATCCGAACCGGGAGCCGCGCTCCATCTCGAGCGGCGCCGTCGAGGTCTCGGACTTGGACGACAAGAAGATACCGCAGATGACGACGACCGCTCTGACCGCGCCGCCGCCGATGAAGAAGACATGGCTACAGCGGATGTCGCTCTGCACCCTCGGTCGCTGGGCGCACCGCTGTCGACGTACATGTCTGCGCGCGCGCTGCTGCGGCCGCTGTACCTGCTGACGTTCCCGGTGATTGCGTGGTCCGGGTTCCAGTACGGGACGGCGCTGATCTTCTTAACATCCTGAACGCGACGACGTCGTCGATTCTGTCGGCGCCGCCGTACAACTTAAAACCCAC